>CM076570.1:293645885-293895885 GCA_034641835.2 Pinus albicaulis | reverse complement strand
AATTATTTTAATTAGGATATTTATATTTTTTTAATGTTAACCTATGGATTAATATTATTTGGATACTTCACTTGGGTTTTATGTAATGTTTTACTAGCAAATTAGTAATGAAAACTTCACCAACTAACTATTGGGTACGTGGGAATATTGATTTCATGACTACCCCCAAAAAAATCATTACATTGAATGTACTAGGTCAGTCATAGTGGGGTGCCAGCCACATTGCATGGGGGTAACATGAAAACTCCCCTGAAAAAAATTGTTCAGTAGTCTTACGCATTAAGTTTTAGTACATGGATTTTTATTTTACTGGTTTTGGGGTGCATGATGGTTCAACCCATGATTTTGTAAATATGGTTAAGGAACTATGGTTTTATTCATATTTTATGTTAATGGATTAGATTTTATAGATGGTACAACATATACATATTGTTTTGTAATGTTTTGAAGGAATACATATTGAAAATATTTCTAGTTTTCCAAGTTTGGTTTTCCATGATGAAATATTTATGCTAAATGTGTGTGTGCCATTATATATTTTATATTTTATTAAGAATATATTTGTAGAAATTAACTATGTGGTTTTAAACCCTACATTTGGAATCAATATATCTAGGTTCAATGAGACACCTTTGTGGATAAGTGGTTTGGTTCGGGCCTATGGAATTTTTTTTAATAGTGGGAAAACTATATAATAAATTATCGGGGTGAAAGGAAATGTTGAGTAGTTCAAAGAGGGAGCTCAATAAAGTCAATGGGAAGAGTTTTGAGCTATCGAAGTTCAAAATCGAAGACATGTTGGTTGAAAAAGGTAAATAGATTACTATAGGTTTGGATATTACACCAAAGGGTATGTCAATAGAAGGCTGAACCATGTTGGGTTAGAAGGAAAGTTGCACAATAAAATTGTGTCTCTTAGATTTAAAATTAATAATTTTTTTAGGAGATGCTTAGATGAAGAAATTTTGGAAAAAAATACAATGTTTGTATTAGCTTTTGTTCTTGGTGGAAAATTATTCCCATGGAAGAAGCTATAGAACATGAGGATGAAGGATGGAGACTTGGTGTTGGGCAGAGTACCACTTGAAGAAATATTTTGAGAAAGAATCCGCAAATCAAGGAGAAGAGCGCGCAACGTGGAGTTAAGTTAGAGTCTTAGGGGCTTTGGGGTGGGTCAAAGACCCTTATTTTGTAAAAGGATTGGAATATTTTGTATACATTGAGCTCCGCCCATGGTTTTTGGACCATGGTATTGTAAATGTAAGGACTACATAAGGAATCTAGGATAGTCTTGACATATACATGAAATAATTGATATGTGATGCACTTGGATGTAATATTGTTTTGAGTCTATGTTCTGTGGGTTGCGTTAGAGAAAATTCTCTTGCATCTAAGTGTATAGAGACCTTAGGATGTATGTAGCCAAGAGCACAGACCCCTGCATCTGAGTGCGTAGGGCGGAACTAATTGTATTGGGAATATTTGAGCATTAATGAAAGAATTTTGAAGATAGATCGGGTTTTGAGTTTATGTGTTTAATTTAATTGCATCTTATGTTATTTGTGATTTTTTACTTATTATTTCATCACGAAGTCCTGTTTATGTTTATTTATGTTGTGTTATGCTTGTTTAAGTTAGATCGCGTAGTCTACAAATTAGTTCAAAAAAAGTGTTGAACTGTGACTCTATAATTAGTAGATATGTTTTGTGAAGCTCTGTAAAGTATTGAAATAAAGAGAAGCCCTAAAGCCACACTCCATTGTTACTACAGATGCAGAAACCTGGTTCTTAGAATCCCCCTATATTGCCTCGGGTGAGACTTCAGTCTACGTAGAACATCACTACCGAAAGGGCTGGTAATAATGGGTTTTGTTGGTTCACACAGCCATATATGAACCTAGGTTTGGCCCTCATCAAACCAAAAAATGGGTTCGTTTTCAGGACTAGGATCTGATTGAGGGATATGTGGATGTGGCATCTGTCTAAAAGATTCAACACTGGGTAGATCTAAAAGAATGTGAGTTTGTTGCACAAGAAAACATAATTCTACAGCTATCTACTAAAAATTGGTTGAAGGTGTCTATATTTACATATAAGTATGAGATATTTTTCTCATCATTTTCTAGTGAGTTGTATGAGTGGTTATCAAGACTAGTTGAGAAAATGACCTGTTTCAACAATACGGCTACTGTGTGGACTCCATAGTTGATCAAGAAACTAAAGAGGACTCATAACGACATCACAAGGGTTGTTGACTATTAGATCGATAACATCCTTGGAGGCTTTATTATTGAGTTAGTGATTGATACATATGTATCCTATAGCAAAGTTGAGCACAAAATTTTCAAAGGCCAGCGAGGTAATTTAATGTTCCCAAAATTAGCATGAAGCTAATTGGAACATTAATTTTTCTTATATCATCTAGGAGGTGAATAAATGGGTAAGGAGGCCCATGAGTAGGAATAAAATCCCTCATAGTGTGAAAGGGATCATCAGAGTAGCTACATTTTTCACCCTCAAGTGTGAAAAGGGGAAAATGCATGAGGACAAGGTCAAGTTTGACCAAGTCAACAGCACTGCCATAGTGGGAGTGGATCACCTTGAAAGACAGCACATTGTGAAAGGGGAAGAGATAATTTGGTGGAGGAAACCATAATGTGTGGGGGACAAGGCAAGGAGGCTTTCATTTGTATCAAGGGAGGACAAGGCAGCCATAGAAGGATATATTATTGAATATAGAATTTGGTCTGCATGACTATTTGCTGTCTTCAGTTGTTTAACTGAGATTGTTGTGCTGCTTAGCACAAGGGATTTCCTATTTAGAAATCCTTCTCCCTTCTTGAGAGGCATATTGAGGGATTTTAATTCATTCTCCACATTTCAGGCTCAAGGCCAAGCCACCTCCTTCAGCTACAACGTTATTCCTGTAGCAGGAAACGTTGTGTTGCAGGGTGTTGCAGTGGAGGGTTCCACAACACCATTTCCTTGGCTCATCTTTCATAGGAGAAAGCTTCTATTCCTTTGGGAGGTTAGTGAGGAAGATTCAGCAGCTGATTTCACATCTTTGGCATTAGGCCAAGAACTTCCTATCTCCTACAGTACATTCCATCTCCTTGACTGCCTTTTTTATGAGTGTATTTGCAGTGGGGGATTGCACCACTATTTTGGACGGTGAGATATTCAGTGATTGGATCAACCTTTCACTTGAGAGATCCATTGAATGAGATTAAGCTACCATATGCAACATCTTTAGCTATCTTCATCCATTTTACAGTTGCTACCCTGCAACTCCGACATTTTTTCCATTGTGTATATTTCAGCCAATCCTTCTAGGATTGACTTGACATTTTATTTTCAGGGGTTAGAGCTCTTCTCCCCAAATTATTTGAGCTATAAATTTCTAAATCCATGTATTGACATTATTTATGCAGCAGTGCCTCTTATAAACTGCACAGTCATAGCTTTGGCTTTACCATATGTAGTAGTGCATTTCATAATTCTTGTACATGTGCCTTTGAGGTGGATTTGCCTAAGCTTGAGTAATCATTTGCTCAATATCTTGTACACATTCTGCTACTATAACATTAATAAGATGGCTATGAGATATTATTACATTTTCTAAAGTTGATGTATCACTGCTACTCCATTGGTATGTTTATGTATTGCTGGATCTCCACATTTGGAATATCTTAAGATATTCCCAATAGTGTAGAATTTCCCTATTTTGGGATATTACAGTGGTATCAAAGCATGATATTTGGCTCAGCCTATGAGTTTCATCCATAAGAAGATAGAAGAGATCAATATGATGAAGAGGATGAGCTTACTCTCATCATTTTTCAGATCTAGAAAGGACCTCTCCAAGGAGGTTAAGAAGATGAAAGAAGGAGAAGAGGAAGGACCATGCACTTCCTACTCTCAAAGAGAGGAAGACATGAAGAATGAAGAACACTTGGAATCTGAAATTATAAGTGAATATCTTGCTGAATACCAAGCTAAACCTAGAGCCTTCAAAGATAATCTAGCTTTACCACAATTTATTCAGCTAGAAGAAGAAAGAAGACCCCACAACTATGGGATGATGAGAGGCAATAGATTTCTATTGTCCACTTTTGATGGATCATTCACATGTGTAGCAGAGGCTAGGGTGCTGAAGCTAGAGGCTTTCTTCTTGCTACATCCTGTAGTAGATAGAAAGGTTGTAGAAATTGCAGCATTGCACCTTGAAGGTGAAGCAAATATTTGGTGGTTCAACCATTTGAGCCATGCAAGGGTTTCTACTCTTGCTGAGTTTTCTCAAAGGACGATCAGGAGATTTGGCAAAAGGAGGGAAGAGCCCTCACCACCAGTTGAAGAGGCATGTACCAACACTGTTGTAACCATGGAGGAGCAGCCTTCATCTTCAGCAGTTTGGGAAGCCAACACGTATGAAGAGGAAACTCTTGCAGCCCTGCAAAGAGCTTCCATATTTCACCAAGATATGATTAAATTTCCATCTCTTGTCATTTCAGCAAACATTATGGATGGGTCCACATCTATTGACTTAGAGCAGCAGAATTGCACTGTGCTGTACAAGAGTAGTGATGAAGAAAAGAGGAATCATTCTATTAGTGTCAGTCTAGTGATACTACCATAAGTGATCAAAGTTTCTCTTTTGCATTTTCATATTAGGTGTCTCATACCGAATAAATTTTACCATTCCGCTAGGTCATGGATTCATTGATGTTAGTAATTTTTATCAGTTTTCCCTCATGAGGTACTTGCTGATTTTCCTCCCTATGGTCTTCAGTCATTAGTCTCTTTCCTTCTCAAAATCATATCAGTAGGTCATAGTATGGGTCTCATTGGTCTCTAAGGTCTCACCATGGTCAAATTAATGAGTCAAGTGTCGAATAAAGATCAGCAATGTCATGAGGAAGTCAATAACTACAAAGTCACAGCACCAGGAAGATCAAAGGTATCATTTATTCAGTTTGGTGTAATTTTCACCTCAAAACCATGTTTTTAGGTGAAAACATAATACTTTGCCTTTCAGTCACAATTCAGAAAGCTGTTATCTCCAAAAAGTGATGTCCCTGCCTTTCAAAGAAATTTTCCGTAGCATGTTCAATGCTAGATCATCTTCAAAGCAGATCCATCAGAAAGAGCCTGGAAAGAGCTTTCCAACGGTATATTACACTCTCAAAACTGACTTCTGTATTGAATTTTATGCTTAAGTGAAGTAAAAGCCCTCTCTTCCCTAAGCCCCCCCTATTTCCCATGTTTCCCTTTTAACTTTATGTTCAATTCCCTTTAAAAACCCCTTTTTCTGCTTTCCGATCACAAAATCGCATTATAAATTATTTAAAACAATAATGTGATTTACATAACCACTTCCCCTTTCCATACCCATGGACTTTATAAAAAAGTTATATCATATATATATAACCCCCCCCCCCTCCCCCCCCCGGTCGTATAAACCACTTCACACCACACATACAATAAAAAATTTATAATATAAAGTTTAAAGTCACAATCACAACCCTTATCCAAATCACAATCACAAAATTTATATGGAATGCTCCGATCAGTTCATCGCAAACATTTGCGATGCGATCAATCGCGCAACTCCTCCGATCGCATCGCACATCCATTTCTCCCAATTTCTATTACTCCCTCCGATCAATCCATTGCAAATCGCAACATTCCCCGATCAGCCCATCGCATCCCGTCTTCCGATCTGATCACATCGCAAATGTTATATATGCGACCCGATTGCACCCATGATCTAATCCCTCCAATGTGATCGATTGCGCCTCTCTCCTCCGATCACATCGCAAAACCTTTTCCTCCGATGCGATTACCCATTGCCCCATCCCCGATGCGATTGCAATTGGTCGGCCCCACCATATGGTCTTTCCGCCCGTTCATGTAATAAAGGGCCTTTTCCTTTGTTAACATGAAACTTTGGTTTTAAATTATAATACAAAGGGTTTTTCCCCATCGCATCGGAAGTGCTATAATATATTATTCCGCTTCACTCCAGATCTCCGATGCGATTCACCCCGGTCCCACTTTAGCCCTCCAACTATTTATAAATATCACTCATCCCTTTGTATAAAGTGCATTGTACACTGTTCCATTGGACCCATGGCTAATCACATCGGAACTTAGTTGGTGTTGTTTCAACAATATTACCCCGACTCCATTCCGATTGCGATTACTGTGTTATATCATATCTCTGCCCCGCTCCCGATCCCGATTGCGATTTTCATAAGATTCCCGCCTCCATTTCCCTTCCCTTTTCCCATTTAAACACATTTTTCCCTTCACGAAAAGCATAACTTCATTTTTTTCAGCATTCTATAGAAATTCAAATAATGGCAAATGGAAAGCGAACAGTCAAAGGCTGAGAGCCTAAAATAAAATAAAGATATCTGCAAACAACAGGAAAATAGGATCAGATTGCCTATTTTGTCTTTAGTAATGATTCGAAAGGATCCATGCTACATGGTTTCACCTCCTCATTGGATATCCGAAAATTTCAGATGAAAATAATGTAACACAGCTCTTCTTTTACGAAGATATTGTTGGCCTTTGGCCTTCTATCTTCAGTTGTGATTTCTCCTCTTCCCATCGATTTGTATTCCTGCAAAATCTGTCTATTTATTGTAAGTTCTAATTATTTGCAAGGGCTGGAGATTTTGAGGTCTAAAAAAAACTCAGAAGTAGGGGAATAGTGTGGCAGGGAGCTCTACACTCCATTGTACAGTTTGGCAGGGAATTAATAAAGTGGTGCAGCTCTGATTTGTGGGATTCATGTGGTATGAGTTTTAGCATATGTCTCTCTTTTGTGTTTCATATGTACACTGTTATGTTTCATCAGTCATTCATAAACATTTCCAGTTGAATGTTTTCAAGTTAGAAAGGTAGAATCCATTTTATATGCTCTGCCTTGGGGAATCATTCATGCTCTGTGTGTTTTCTTCTGTTTGAAAAGGATTAATTTATTATGCCTTTTTCAACTTCTCAACAGTCTTTCCACTTCATATTATTTCAATTTGATTGCTAAACCTCATGCCTATCTTGCCCTATGAAATATTTTGTGTCCTTGATTTAATTCCTCAGCTCATGCTGTCCTTTTGTCCCAAACATCCCTGAAAATTCAGTCATTTATCAAAACCCCTTCACATTTATATATCTAGCCTAAAATCAGTTCATTATTGTGTTATTGAATATCTATTCTATGGAGAGAGCCCTCTCCTGTCCTTGTAGGGCTAGCTACAAGGCTGAGCGTGGTTTAGTTGTTACCCTGATTTTCCTTTTTCAGCCTGGGGTCCATTTCAGGTGCTAACACATTCCTCATGGGAGAATTCAAAGAGCAGCTTCATTCAGGAAGCCATGAAGGAAGCAGTAAGGAGGAGTAGACATCTGGAGATAAGAAACTCTTTCTCCTCACTAGATGACACTCTCTCAATGAGCATGCCCCAGCTCAAAGAGAGACTTCTACTTGTAGCAGATCCAAGGCCTCTTTGGTTTTAGAAGTCCATGCATGAGGAGGAGATCTCATGGAGAGATTTCATTGGAGGTGCACTTCAACACATCATGGAGTGAAAATTTATTCAACAGTTTGAGGAGGTTCTTCCCTTCTCACACTTGGATCTTCATGTATTTAAGGAGGAGCAGATAGATGATGGAGGACATCTTAAGACGGATAACATCTCTCATTCTTGTGTTGGACATTCCTTGAGCCTTACACATCATGATGGGAGGTTTTTTCCTACCACCTATTTAGGTCCTTATGGGATCAAATTGATTCTTGAGAAGAATGCATTTCAACATCCCATGAAATGCAAGGACAGGAATCTAATTTGGGAGGATGTAGCCCTCATGGGAGGAGTACCAAAATGGAAGATGGAAGAAGACATCCACAAATGGTTGAGTGGATGTGGATGGAGAGCAAGAAGTTGGTGAGCTACTTGCAAATTTATGATACCGGGCAGCAGGAGGCTTGGCTGCGCTGGTTACTCTTGAAGAAGTTTTACCATCACTTGGCATACACTCTTCCTAAGGGTATGGGGATGGAGAAGATGGGGCAGGATGCTTGCATCATTGAGCAGCAAAGAGTATGGATGCATGGTGTTGATGTGACATTCATATCGTTCATTATGTCTTCATCACATGACTTATATGATGAAAGCATGAGGAGGCAACAAACACTTTTGTTGCTGGGGTTGTTCTTGAGAGAGCAAGGGAAGATTTGCTCTCACATGTTGTATGATGTTTTTGAAGTAGGAGATGGCACTATCATTGTGCAAAGGGGCTACTCCTTGGCCTTAGATGAACAGGAAGTACTTCTATTTTGGGAGGAATTTCCAAATTGCAGCAACATTGTTGGAGAAGTCTTTGACAAGGATCATGTCAATGAAATGAGCTATGGGTTGGCAAGAGCCTATTTCCATAGGCCAACAATGTTGTTCCTTTGGAGCATGAACTTATTCATGTATTCATGCATCACTTTACTTTCAGCACATGGTGAGAATGTTGTTTTTTCATCTATTGATTATGTAACACAGTATTTGCATCTTCTTACCATTGTCATACAGTGCATTTCTCCACAAGAGGGCAAGTTTATTGTTGAGCCCCATGAGCAAGATTTTTCCAGCTATTATGATGGAGACAACCATAGTTTGTTTAACCATGGGCAAGTGTTTGATTCTTTCTTGTATGCTCAGTTGGCACACTCACTCATTTACTATTCACTAGTATATGTGATGATTCACACAACTAGCCATTTGTCAAAACACCACTTGTCATACTATTTTCTAAAGTTGCAGTGGGAGAGACTACGCTATGTCAACTTGAGACATTGTTTGTATCATGCAGCATCATGTAAAACCTTCAGAAAGATTCTCATTTGGATACCCTATGATGATCATGTCCTATTCATCATGGATGAGATGTTTTGGGCCAGCTTGTTCTTCAATGTTGGAGAGAAGATCCTTTGAGGATTTTTCTTCATTTTGCCACTTAAGGGAAAAATTATTGCAGCCCAAGATCAACACATACTCTAAAATTATCATAAATGGAGAGGAGGATAGCATGGGGTAGATTACCTTTTCTACCATGATCAAATTTTCAGCCCACCTACTTTGCATGAGCCAAAGGTGGAGGGAGACTTTCAGGAGTTGCCATGTTGGAGGGTAACTCATTTTGTATGGATGATTGCTTGGGGATGGGATATTCATATGGGGATGGCAGATCCCAATTCATCTCAACCCACATGCCTCAAGAAGGCCCTTCAATTCTATCCTTGTAGTTTCTTGAGGACAAGCAACATTTGGGAGGGGAGGACTGTAATGTTCCCAAAATTAGCATGAAGCTAATTGGAACATTAATTTTTCTTATATCATCTGGGAGGTGAATAAATGGGTAAGGAGGCCGATGAGTATGAATAAAATCCCTCATAGTGTGAAAGGGATCATCAGAGTAGCTACATTTTGCACCCTCAAGTGTGAAAAGGGGAGAATGCATGAGGACAAGCTCAATTTTGACCAAGTCAACAACGCTGCCATAGTGGGAGTGGATCACCTTGAAAGACAGTGCAATGTGAAAGGGGAAGAGATCATTTGGTGGAGGAAACCCTAATGTGTGGGGGCCAAGGCAAGGAGGCTTTCATTTGTATAAATGGAGGACAAGGAAGCCATAGAAGGATATGTTATTGAATATAGAATTTGGTCTGCATGACTATTTTTTGTCTTCAGTTGTTTAACTGAGATTGTTGTGCTGCTTAGCACAAGGGATTTCTTGTTTAGGAATCCTTCTCCCTTCTTGAGAGGCATCTTGAGGGATTGTACTTCATTCTCCACATTTCAGGCTCAAGGCCAAGCCACCTCTTTCATCTACAACGTTATTCCTATAGCAGGAAACATTGTGTTGCAGGGTGTTGCAGTGGAGGGTTCCACAACACCATTTCCTTGGATCATCTTTCAGAGGAGGGAGCTTATATTCATCTGGGAGGTTAGTGAGGAAGATTCAGGAGCTGATTGCACATATTTGGCATTAGGCCAAGCACTTCCTATCTCCTACAGTGTAGTCCATCTCCTTGATTGCGTTATTTTTGAGTGTATTTGCAGTGGGGGATTGTACCACTATTTTGGAGGGTGAGATCTTCAGTGATTGGATCAGCCTTTCACCTGAGAGATCCATTGGATGAGATTCAAATATCATATGCACCATCTTCAGCTATCTTCATCCATTTCCATTTTCTGAGTTGCAGTTGCTACCTTGCAACTCCGACATTTTTACCATTGTGTATATTTCATCCAATCCTTCTAGGATTGAGTTGACATTGTATTTTTAGGGGTTAGAGCTTTTCTCCCCACCTTATTTGAGCTATACATTTCTAAATCCATGTATTGACATTCTTTATGTAGCAGTGCCTCTTATAAACTGTGCAGTCATAGCTTTGGCTTTACCATATGAAGCAGTGCATTTCATAATTCTTGTACATGTGCCTTTGAGGTGGATTTGCCTAAGCTTGAGTGATCATTTCCTCAAGATCTTGTACACATTCTGCTGCTATAACATTAATAAGATGGCTATGAGATCTTATTACATTTTCTGAAGTTGATGTATCACTGCTACTCCATTGGTATGTTTATGTATTGCTAGATATCCACATTTGGAATATCTTAAGATATTCCCAATAGTGTAGAATCTCCCTATTTTGGGATATTACAGGTAAGTACTTGAATTCATTGAAGCTTTGGATTAAGATGCTATTGTGTGAAAAGGGTGTACTACGAATGCAATTAGATTGATGTTCGGAGGAAATAAAACCATAAATACGTGATGAGGTAAGATATTTAGGGTAGATCATAATAATTACGTTGAGTCTGAGTAAAGTACAATGTTTGGGTCTGAAAGAAAAGAATGAGAAATCCACCCAGCTACCCCTAGAAGAGCGTTAGTAACATTTGAAGTTCATCAGGGTGCTTTTGAAATTCCCCAACCTTCCACTCCCATCAAAACCCATCCCTATTATTTTCATCCATCTACACCTCCACCTCCACCTCCCCCATTCACCATGGCTCACTCACCTAAGGTGCTTGTTTTCAAAGGATCAGATGATCCCAAGCAGTTCTAGTTTGTTGCAGAAGCAATATGGAGATTGCAGAACATCACTAATGAGAATATGAACAAAGCGTAGTTTGTAACAACTCTTCAGTAGAGAGCGTTGTACTGGTATATGAAATACATCTGAACGAACCAAAATGATACATTGACTCAGACTAAGGCTACGCTAAATGCTAAATTTAAGAAACTGAAGTCGCAGTCCCAATGTATTACAAAGATTTAAGAGATCAAGAAATTAGCCACTAAAACAGTGTGGCAAGTCAATCAAAGGTTGAAGAAACTTCTAAGTCAAGTTAGCTTCGAGATCCCTGATTAGCAACATAAGGAATGGTTTATCACTACGTTGTTACCTCATTTTAGATTGCCATTATCACAACCGAAGGTCGCAACCCAAGTTGAAGCACTGGAGATTGCGATGAAACTAGAAGGTTCGCTAGTAGTAGATACTAACATAGGGGTTTAGAATATTCAAACCCAGTTACTCTGTTTACATATGGAACTTAAATATTTGAAGAAGGGAAAATTTTTTCTCATATAAATTTGGTGCAGAAAGTTCAAAGTGGAGGGCCAACATAAGGATCAATGTTCTTTTTTTAAGGATTACTTGGACACCGGGATGCTGAGTCCATTGAGACCTGGGCCAAGTACTGGACCAAATGTGGGAGAAAATTTTTGGTGTATTTTGTGTTTGGTGTAGTATAGAATAATTTCTTCAATGACCAGATGTACTACTGTCATCTGCTGTAGAAGTACATCTAGTCACCGAAACAATTATTCTGTAATTTATGTATTTTTATGGGACATGATTACAAACACTATCAAAGCTACGATCTAATGATGTAGAGTCCTATATAATACTGAGTATAAGATAAAGGTCACGAATATCCAGGTTCACCAATAGTGTGTGGAGGTTTCCAAGGCCGAGGAGGAGGTGCTGGACGAGGTCATGGAAAAATCATATGCTATAATTATGGTTGGCCTGGACATTTCACTAGATATTGTCAGAATCCTACTATTGTATCTTCTAGGTATTATCGCACATCTTATCATGAAATAGAGGATTTTCCTACATTATTAGCTAAAATGCGAGATAAATGTAATCAAAATCCTGCTCTGAACATACAAATGATGAGAGATAAACCACTTGAAGAATATCTAAGTGTCAACATAGTGACGCGAAGTGGTATAAATACGGGAGAAGATAAAGTGGAAGGAAAGAATCATATGGAGGATACATGGGTTTGATATACAACATGAAAGAGAAACTTTCATGGATGCGGAGAATAATTTTGTGAGCCTTGAGGCTTCGACATCAACAATGCAGAGACAACTAGTTTAGTTTAAGAATAAACCCAAGGATATTACTAAATCCCAGGAATTTGATCCATTCATTCTGACATATTTCTTACAGACATCTATGAAGTTGCTCAGGAATCACAAAGTTGTGGAGGGATTTCAGGAGTTTATCGACAAATGCACTAGTAAATAAGACCAAACACTGGAACAATGCGCAATGCATAATGTATACAACCATAAGAAAAAAATTGGCAGAGAAATGCAGCTAATTGGACATATCATCGATTATGAAATGAACTAAGTGATCCTTGATCTTGGATCAGATGCCAATGTTTTTCCAAAATATACATGGGAACAGATGAGGAGACCTAAGCTGCAATGGTCATCGATTCAGTAAAGGATGGCTAATCAGCAGAAAATATTTCCTATGGGTTGAATGCATGGTTTCAACGTAGATATTGACGACACAAGTGTATTGTCAAATTTTGAAGTTATTGAGATTGTTGATGATAGAAACTCGTATCCTACGTTTCTTGGGTTTTATTGGGCTTGTGACATGGATTCTATAATCAATTTGAAAAATAGACAGATTATATTTGAAAAGAATGATACTCGGGTCGTTGTACCTTTGGAACCCTTTGTAGGTGTACGCTATACAAAACCTGTCCAACATGAATATGGTGATACTAATATTGATAAGATCTATAATATCACTATGCAAGATGAATATTATATTAATCCTACCACTAATGGTAGAATAAGTTGGGAGCACGATAGTTCATGTGTTTTTGTCTCTAACGAGGAATTGGAACACTAGCAGAGTTGCTTGCATGAAGTCTCTACTAAGCGATGTAATAGAGTTACCAAAGCACTAAGTTGTGTCACATCAAATGTATGCGACTTTAATTTTTATGATGGAAATGGGAATGTTATCTTATTTTGAAAGAGTTTGAGAAGAAGGTGCCTAAAGAACAACAATATGAAGTTTTGTACTTAATCTTGGGGTCCACTCCAGCCCGATGGTGAGGTGCACATAGAGAAAGTTTCGAAGGGTGGATGGAATTTTACAGGTTGATAAGGCTAAGGTTTGGTCATGTAGACACTAATATCGTGGAGAAGTACAATGGTAACGTTGATCCTCACGAGTGTTTATGCCGCTGGACTATAGCTTGGGGCGAAGAACCTCAACATGAATGGGTGCATATATTCTTTCATACCATGGATACAATACCTTGACAGTGGTATCTTGAAACTGAGTTGTGTCATGGCACCATAGATTGGTATGAGATGAAAGAAAGGTTCTTATTGAATTATAACGTTGCCAATGGATGGGATTGTATTAATGATGCTCTTCAAGAAGTCAAAGCAAGAGTGTTCTGAATTACCGTTGATCCAAGGGTTTTTTTTAGGTCCCTATATTACTAGTATAGTACGTTATTGTTATTAGTGAAACCCCCTTATTGTTATTATTGTACCCTTGTAACCTAGATATTTTTATTATTATGCCCTTACATTATTATTGTTAGGTTGGCTAGGATTATATTGTGATCCCATGGACTCCTATATATAGAAGGAGGTTTTGTCATTTGCATCATCCAAGAATTTTTCATTTATGTAATGTAAAGGAGGTTTCGCCCTCGAAGTGGCTTATTTATAAGGAGTTGATATCTATTTTCTTCTATTTTTGGAGTTGGTTTCATAACATTTGGTATCGGAGCTTTGGATTCTCGGGTTTCGCTGCTCCAAATAGGACATCGTGGAATTTTCACTGTAAATTTTTTTCTATGAAGATTCTGAAGCTAAAATTTTTACAGATAGAAGCCGAAATATTAAGGAACGTCCTGCAAAAATTTTAGATTTTTTTTCACAATATTTCCAGAGATATGATATGTGGAAGTTAGGATTTTTTAGGCTCCTAAATTTCACCTAAAAGAGGTGATCGTGGAAGTTTCACTATAATGTTTTTTATACTAAGGCTTAGAAGCTGAAATTTTTAAAGAGAAAATCTGAAACCTTGAGGAACTTCATGTAAAAATTTCAGATCTTGGTTCACAATATTTTCGGAGATATGATCTATGGAAGTTAGGCCCTTTTTCAGGCTCTCGAATTTTATCTCAAAGAGATGACCGTGGGAAAATCATCATAACTCTCTCTCTGAGCATCAGATTGGAATTATATAAAACGTGGCCACAAGTATAGGGAATGTAGTTTCCTTTGTATCAATTTCAGAGCCGAAGGAGGAAGCAGTGACATGTGGCACTCCGTACAAATGTAGTCTACTGAACTAGTCCATAATTAGGTCATTGTGGGATATTGGGCATAGCTTTGCCTTGAAGAATCAAAATCAGGTCAAACCTATGGCATTTGAAATAAGATTCAGAGGGCTACTATAGGGCCAAATTTCAGATATTGAAGATCCAAAATTACATATATAATTGGGTTTCATTATCGAGCTCCTTAAAAGCAAGAAAAATGTGTGTATTTTTTTATTTTCGAATTGCATAAGTCTTGTGTGAAAAATCAGTTTGAATTGATTCCAAGGACATATTGTAGATTACATATAAGTATTGGGTTCTAAAATTCCCCCCCTAAAAAGAATTCAACACACATTAAACCTTTATAAGTTTCTACTATGACTCATGAAGACAAATAATTGCAACATGACATGTCAAAATTACAAGAGAAAATGCACCAAATTTCGCTCTTGTAAAGAGCAACAAAAAATGAAATGGAAGTTTTGAAGAAAGACATGGAAGCTAATATGGATGGTTTGAAGAAAGGCATAGAAGCTAATATGGATGGCATGGAAGCTGGCATGGAAGCTAATATGGATGACATGGAAGAAAAAATGAAAGACAACATGGAAAACATGAAGAATGATCTAAAAGCAGACATGGAAGGTTTGGCAAAGTTGATAGAAGAAATGTTTCCTAATGGCGAAGATATGGTAGAGGAAACTCATGATGAGAAAAAAAAAATGTTAATTGTGATTTTATAAACTCTAATGTTGGATGGAAGAACCACCATATTCCAAATATGGATATGAGGAAATTTCATGGAAAAGATCCCGTAACATGGATACTACAGATGGAGAAATATTTTGATCTCAATAATGTGCAAAACACACAAAAGGTACACATTGAAACTTTACATTTAGGAAAAAATACATTTGTATGGTATCGATGGCTTTGCTCCTGTAAAAAAATTGTCACTTGGTCAATCTTTACGGAGGAAATGATAGCACATTATGAGCATACAAAGAGCAACACCTTCTTTAGCCAATTGATAAATCTAAAACAAAAGGGTTCAGTGTTGGAGCACATTGAGGAATTCCAAAAATTGAATATAAGTGTAACTGATATTCTAGAGGAACACATGATTGATGTCTTCATAGGGACTTTAAAGGATAACATCCAACATGAAGTTCACGTTTGGGAACTTGATCCATTGGGGAAGGAATTTAGATTGGCAAGAAAAATTGAATGTAAAATTATGGCGACAAGGAATCCTACAACTCACATTTATGAAGATGGAAGTGTTGCAACTTCTAGACTTCCACAACCTACAAGGATGACACCACAATAATTGGAAGAAAAAAGAGCAAAAGGGCTTTGCTACAGTTGTGATAGAAAATAAACTAAAGGTCATAAGTGTGCTGAGAAGAAATAATTTTACATAGATTGTGAAGAGGACGAAGAAAATGAACAAGAAACTTCAAAAGAAGAGGATATACACTAGGAACCAACCCTAGAAGAAGAAGAAATGAGTTTTACCATATCGTGTAATGAATTGGAAGGTATTACCACTCCTCAAATTATCAAGATAGAAGGACATATCAAGAAGAAAAAGGTAATAGTGTTGATTGATTCGGGTAGTACCCATAATTTTATTCATTGTATAGTAGCCAAGGAATTGAATTTTTTCCTATACCAAACACCAAAATGTATACCAAACACAAAAATGTCAAGTGATGCTTGCAAATGGAGGAACCATAAATTTCTCTCGAAAATGTCATAATATGAAGATAACCATGGGTGAATATGTATTGAATAGCCCAATTCTTTCCATTCTAATGGGAGGTGTTGATGTTGTACTAGGAGTACAATGGTTACAATCTTTGGGGATGATATCTTTTAATTTTCAAGAACTTTTCTTGAATTTTTTTTTGGAAGGAAAGGAAGTCGAATTATGAGGTATCGTAGGGAATCTAGGAAAGACAATAAGCTCTAATGTCATGAAAAAGCTTTTGAAGAAAGAACAACAAGGCATAATTGCACAATTATGCTCACTAGAAGTTCCAACATCAAAACCATCTACTTATCCAGATCTCCAAAATGTCTTGGAGAATCATTCCAAGGTGATTGAAACTCCCAAAGGACTCCCACCCATTCGTGATCATGATCATGATATTCATTTGATTCCAGGAATTTTTCCTCCAAACATCAGGCCTTACAGATATACTTATGTCCAAAAGAGTGAAATTGAACGTATGATTGCAGAAATGTTAGAGGCTGGTATAATTAAACCTAGTCAAAGTTCTTTCTCTGCTCGAGTAGTATTGGTGCACAAGAGGGATGGATCATGTTGCTTGTGTTCAGATTATAGGGAGCTCAATAAGCTCACTATTAAAGATAAATTTCCCATTCCTATGATTGATGAATTATTGGATGAATTACATGGAGAAATTTATTTTAGCAATTTGGATCTTCATTTAGGATATCATTAAATTAGAATGAAGATGGAAGATATTCCGAAAAAAGCATTTCGAACTCATGAGGGTCATTATGAATTTTTGGTCATTCTTTTTGGCCTTACCAATGCATCTTCTAAATTTCAAGGGTTGATGAATTTCATTTTCAAACCCTTCCTTAGAAAATTTGTACTAGTATTTTTTTATGATATACTAATCTACAACAGATATTGGAAGGATCATGTTCAACATGTTGACAGGGTGCTCAAACTATTGGAGGAGAAACAATTATATGCAAAAACATCTAAATGTTTCTTTGGAGTACCGTGAGGTTGAATATTTGGGTCATATTGTATCTCATGAGGGTGTTAAGGTAGACCCTAACTAAATTAAAGCCATTAAGGAATGGAAAGTCCCCATAACCATAAAGCAGTTGAGAGGATTTCTTGGGTTAACATGGTATTATCACAAGTTTGTTAAGAATTATGGAAGAATAGCAGCACCTCTAACAAAAATATTGAAGAAATATGCATTTTCATGGAATCCTAAAGCAACTAAGGTCATTAAACATATTAAAGAGGCAATGTGCCTACCACCGGTCTTAGCTACGCCAGAATTCACAAAAACCTTTATTGTGGAATGTGATGCCTTAGGAAATGGAATTGGTGTTGTTTTAATGCAAGAGGGAAGACCCATTGCTTTTGAAAGTTGTCCAATCAAAGGAAAGTATTTACAGAAAGCTATTTATGAAAAGGAATTGTTGGCAATACTACATGCACTAAAGAAATGGCAACCTTACCTAATGGGAAGACACTTCAAGGTAAACAGTGATCATGATAGTCTTAAACACTTTTTGGAACAAAGAATATCTTCAGAAGAGCAGCAAAAATGGGTCACAAATATTGTTGGTTATGACTTTGAAATCATCTACAAAAATGGGAAGCTAAATGTTGTCATAGATGCACTCTTAAGAAAGGATGAGGAGGTGGAAGCATTGATTTGTGCCATTTCTGTTACCCAACCAGATTGGATAACAGAAGCAAGGGATGAATGGAAGAAGGATGAAGAAGTGTGGACACTCATTCAAAATTTGCTGCAAGATCCTAGTACATCTGATACATTTATTTGGAAAAATGATTCCTTATGGTAGACAGGTCGCTTATATATTTGTAATAATTCCCAACTAAAAAAAAAGATTCTTTTGGAATTTGACACTTCTGCTTTAGGAGGACACTTAGGATTCTTAAAAACTTACCACAGGGAGAAGAAATATTTTTTTTTGGGATGGCCTTAAATCTGATATTCAAAAGTTTGTGGTTGAATGTTTGGTTTGCCAGAAAAATAAAGTTGATACAATTAAGACTCTGGGTGTTGGCTCGATGGGGTCCTGACCCAGGTTCGGCATTAAGGTTTACCAAAAAACCCCTATATTACTAGCCCTTTCGACAATGGCCTGCAGAGTAGACCAAGGTCTCACCCGAAGTAGTATGGGAGGGTGATGGAACTAGGTTTCTGCACACATAGAGAGAGAGAGAGAAGGTTAATAAAAGGGGCCACCTTTAGATCTATCAGTCCTGCACTGAATAAGCCCTTAAACCAGGATTCGTAAGAAGAGATCTAACAGAACACTTCATGCACAGAATATAACAATTAACCAAGCAATTATGTAAACCAGATCTATGCATTCAGAACATCGCATCCACGTGTGTATCATTAACAATCATAACCGCAAAGATATATTTAAGAAATAGACGCACATAGAGATCACAAAAAAGTATTCTCATGTAATTATAACCAGATTCCACTTACATACTACTTATCTGCCCATGCACACAGCCAACGGGGTCCACACACAGCATAAATCAGGGTCTCCGCGCACACAGGCAACAGGAGCCCTTACCTAGACAATCGACGCAATAGATTCATAGTTTGTAAGTCAATTCTATCTCTATTCTTTTATTACCCTAGACTCAATTTTCTCATCTATTTATATCATGCTAGCTTGCGCTATCCTATGGTCCTCAAACTGTGGTTTGTGGAACCTTGGTCTACCCTTTTGACCCATTACAATGATTGGGGGTTTTGACCCATCCCCAAACCCCCTGCACTAGAATAAATTTTGCAAAATATTAAAAAATTGGACAAAAACGAGGCTAAGAGACCCTGTTCCAACAGTCCCCCAACACTATCTTGTGACTCGTCCTGAGTCACAACGTGGGTTGGGTCTTCATCCTGTCTTTGAGCTGTTCCATTTTGGTAGTAAGAAGAGGCAACATGAGAAGGCTTTGCGTGGCAGTAGTCTGCACAATATCTGCCAATTTATGAGATGTTGGTCCCTCTGTGGCAACAGTGACACTATCAAGAGCCTAGTTCAACTGTCACACTGCACTGTCTGTGTCCCGCGAAAGCTTGAGGGAATCCTCCAACCAGGGTGTCAGATGGTCGCTGAGGATCTGATTCTTGTGTTGGAGCGCAACAATGTCACTTCGAAGCGCGTGGATAGTTTGAAGCCATGAAAAGAACTAAGCTGGAACAAGGGTGGACATTATAGCTTCTAGCTACTCAAAGTCTTGTTCCTTCTGAGTCAACTCCTGATCGATCTATTAGAGGAGAGGATCGTGTTGTACCTAGGACCAAATTTCCATATTGTTCTCAAACAGAGTGACACCCTGACTGACCTGTGTCATGATAGTAGTCATGGCTTCTGTAATTAGTGCAGCTTCCTGGGCACGCAACTCTAGGGGGGGGTTTAGGATGGAGCTTGGCCTGCAATGATGCGATCTGAAGTTTGAATTCGACCCTGACAGTCGATACGTCAGTCTGGGACACCTTCAAGGTAGTGACCAATATTTCGACCTTGGCCTGTGGCTTGGCAAAAGCAGGAATCACTTCTGGTATGTCTTCATAGAGCCGGTTGATCAGTTGTTCCAAGGCAACTTGATATGCGATAGTGGAGAAATGTGCAGCCTCGATCTGGGCAGCTTCAGCAACTTGGGTCGCAATATTTCATTCGGCCTCTCTGAGGCGTTGTTGTGCACGAAGTTCTCAATGCTGCAATTCACTAGTGATGACGGTGAATACCTTGTGTATATTATTGTTGGCTAGTCGACTAACATCAAGGTCGACTGGAAATCCCTGGACTTGGTTACACAGGTCAGTAGGTTCCATTGTAAGGGAAGCATCTGGGAGCTAGCAAAGTTGACTATCCGCAGTGGTTGTTATGGTTCTAACGGGGCCTGATTGGCCCAGCTGTGTCGCGATGCTTGATTCTACCCCGCTTGATCTAGGCTCGCTTGAATGGTGTCTGCTTTGAGTGAGAGGGCCCACAGTTTTGTTTTCAAAAATTCCATAGCAGTTTTGTGTTGTTCTTCCCAAGTAATCCATTGATCAACAGTTACGGCGGTGAAAACATTAGCAATCTTGTCAAGATCATCCTTCGTTAGGGTAACTTCCACGTTGGTGTCAGTCTTAGTGGCTTTACGCTTCTTACGAGGCCCTTGAGATAGTCCGTAGGTCCGTTTGAGACTCTGTAGGACAGATGTACCTACATTTTATTCATTGTTTATGTTCTGGTCCACCAGGGAGTCTAGCTCAGGCTGCATGGTAGTACTTCTGGGCATCACCTGCGGTGTGACGGTAAGAATTACTGATGCCATTGCTGAGCTAAGCAGAATAGTTGGTTTGAATATTGTATGGTGTCCAGACATACCTATTGTGTCTAGGGTAGTGGGTGGGGAAGTGACCTTCCATTCCGGTGGCCAAGTAGCGATGACCTGTTCAATTTCAGCCTCTGTAGTCATATATGCAAGATTATACCAACTATGCTCCTTATGGGCCCGAATCTCGACATTATGCATAGTTACCCGAAATGCAACGATGTGATTATGCTTGTCGTAGATGGTTGGGGATAGGCGCGGTTGGGAATCAATGGCTGTAGAGATAGAACCATCGTAGAGTATACAGAAGGTCTTATTTTCCTCAATCAACTGTGGGTTTGGAGTCCTAGAGGTTGGAAAATTGTGCCCTTTCACACATCCCAGGCTCTAGAGGGGGAAATATTGCTTCTTCTAGGTTTTCCCAGAAAACTAATAGTATTAGCAGGATTAGCCATGAATAGTAGAATGCTTTTCCATGCTCCTGAGCCTCAAGCATATTGGCGAGGAATTCTTCCACCAGGTACTGGGACCAGTTATAGCAGATGCCCTTTTCACACTGGTCCGCAACTTGAATTACATTGTAGGTTTTAATCCTGTACATAAATTATCTACTAACGAATCTTCAAACATAAAATAAACAATAGCAAGAGCATAAAACATAAAAAAAATAAACACAAATATTTTCCCGTGGATCCCAAATCGGGATGACCAGCTTGATTTTTCATTATTATTCCTTTTAGTGTTACAACACATATATATACATGCCGAAGCATACATAAACCCCAATCCATTAACCTTGGATTAGAACATAACCGTAGTTCCCTTGACCAGATCTACAAAATACCAGGGGCCGAAAACCATCGTACCCAAAAACCATGTGCAAACCCATGCACAAAACCATGGGTGGATCCACCCACTGGAAAATGAGGACCAAATTTTTTTCTGAGGCAGTGCCCTGGACCCTGACAAGGGGGGCTACCGCCCCCCCGTGACCCTCTCAACGTTGCGCCCAGTGCAACATATAGGGGGGGCTATCTCCCCCCTGTGACCTCATCGCGCGTGATTAGTTGTGGAAAGAATATAACACAAACCCAACATTCTCCCACTTCTTGTTTTCTTTCCGCGGGGAGCCATAGGAGAGCTGAGTCATTAGCCTAGCTTTGCAACACCCATTGTTTCTCTACACCAAGAGAACTTCTGAGTGCTCACAGACTTTGTCAATGCATCTGCAACATTCTTCAAAGTGTCCACCTTTAACAGCAACACCCTTTTAGCTTCAACCATATCTCTCACAAAATGATATTTAACATCAATTTTCTTTGTCTTTGAATGATAAGTAGGGTTCTTAGCCAAAAAAATTGCACTTTGGCTATCACAATCTATCCTTATAGCTTGTTGCACCAACCCCATACTTGAACAAAATCTCTGCAACCAAACTGCTTCCTTGCTTGCATGAGTGGCTGCTATGTATTCAGCCTTTGTAGTTCAAAGAGCCACTACAAACTGTCTTTTACTCATCCAACTGACTACACCTCCAAATAGGCTAAACACATACCCACTTGTAGATCTTCTTTGGTCTAGATCTCCAGCCTAGTCTGCATCAACAAAACCACAAATGTCCAACACTCTTTCCAATCCTGGCCTTCCCTAGTAGCACAAGCCATAATCACTAGTGCCACGTAAATATCTAAAAACCCGCTTCACTACTGTCCAATGCTCCTTCCCTGGGTTTGACATAAACTTGCTCAATACTCCCACTGCATGTGCAATTTCTGTTCTAGTACAGACCATTGCATACATCAGGCTACCCACTGCACTTTCATATGGAACATGGGACATATCCTCCTCTTCTTCTTGTGTCTTGGGACACTGTTCAACAGACAGCTTTGTGCCTACAGGAATCGGAACATTCACTGTTTACTATCCTGCATATTGAACCTATGCAAAATAGTCTCAACATACTTCTTCTGGTTTAAACAGAGCTTCCTCTTTGCCCGATATCTCTTAATTTCCATGCCCAAAATATAGTTTGTAGCACCAAGATCCTTCATGTCAAATTTGGAGAACAGTTGGGTGTTCAAATATTGGATAATTTCTTTGTCATTTCCAATCAACAACATATGATCCACATACAATACCAAATAAATAACATGATCACCAACTAATTTAAAATAAACATAGTGATCCTCCTTGCTTTTACTGAAGCCAAGTCCCTGTATGTAGGTATAAAATTTTTGATACCACATCCTTGGTGACTGTTTTAACCCATACAAAGACTTCTTTAACCTGCATACTAGTTCTTTCTTCCCCTTCAACATAAAGCCTTCAGGTTGTTTCATGTAGATCTCTTCTTCCAGATCCCAGTGAAGAAATGATGTCTTCACATACATCTGTTCTACCTCAAAATCAAATGCAGCAGCAACAGATAAAAGTAATCTAATAGAAGTAACTTTGGAAACAGGAGAAAAAATATCACCAAAATCAATTCCTGGCACCTGGGAATAACCTTTTGCTACCAACTGAGCTTTGTATTTCTCCACCTTGCCTTCTACATTCATCTTCTTCTTAAACACCCATTTTCTCCCGATGGGCTTCCATCCAGCCGGCAACTCCACCAGATCCCATGCCTCATTATTATGCAAGGATGCCATTTCATCAACCATGGCCTCCTTCCAGAGTTTTCCATCTTCTGAATCTACTGCCTCCCTGACAGTTCTTGGATCATCATCAGTTATAGTTAAAGAAAAATTTGAACAAAAAGCATATGGACTATACCTTTCTGGTTGTCTTCTTTCCCGAGCTGATCTTCTCACAACTGGAGTTTGTGGCTCTTCCTCTTCTGAGTCTTCTTCTTTTGTAGAGTCTGATCCATCCTCCTTTAGCTCAAACTCTATCTTCTAAGGTTCCTTTGATAGGAATTCATGTTTAAAAACATCTTTCACCTCTCTAAACACCACATATCGGCTATACACAACCTTGTTTCTGGGTTCCAAAGCTTGTAACCCTTTGAACCATCCTTATACCCAATAAAGATGCACCTTTCAGATTTATTATCCAACTTGGTCCTTTTCTCCTTTGGAACATGTACATGTGCATCACATCCAAATACCCTCAGATGTGAAAGAGAGGGTTTCTTACCAGTCCATACCTCATGTGGAGTCTTATCCTCCAACATTGATGAAGGTGATCTGTTAACCAAGTAACATGCAGTCTCCACTGCCTCTACCTAGAATTCTTGTCCTAACCCAGTACCACTGAGCATGCTTCTTGCCTTTTCCATCAACGTTATGTTCATTCTTTCTGCAACTCCGTTTTGCTAAGGTGTGTATGGAGCAGTATTCTTCCATGCTATACCACACTTCTTAAAGAACTCTTCAAATTCCTTCTTGCAGAACTCCCCATCATTATCTGTCCTCAGCACCTTTATCTTCTTCTCTGTCTGGTTTTCCACCAGAGCCTTAAATTCTTTAGATCTGTCAAAGACTTCAGATTTCTTCCTCAAGAAATATATCCACGTATTCCTTGACAAGTCATCTATGAATGAAACATAGTACACAGACTTATCTAGTGATAGAACCAACACAGGTATAAACACATCACTGTGCACAAGCTCTAATATCTTGTTTTCCCTCTTAGCACTAGAAGGAAAACTCACCTGATTCTGATTCCAATATACAAAATGTTTATAGAAATCCAAATCCAGAGAGATATTAGACATACGTTCTACCATACCATTTCCATGCAGTATCCAAAGGTCCTTCTCTCTAATATGTCCAAGCCTTTGATGCCATAGCATGGTCTTTTCTCTAGAGACCGCTAGGCTTTCTGCTCCACTTTCGGGAACCATAGAACTGTTGCACCCAGCAATAACAGTGCTGCCCTGAAGCTTGTACAGAGTTCCAATCCAAACTCCCTACATTAATACCAGTGCTCCCTGAACCATCTTACAGGTATCTTTCTCGAACACTATTTTTACACCTGCATCATCCATCTTACTTACAGATATCAAATTTCTGGCCAATGTAGGAATGTGCAGAACACTAGGAAGTGTTATAATCCTTCCACCTTGCAGCTTCAGCTTGAATTTTCCACGTCAAATGATTCTGGCCTTCCTATCATCACCTAAGAAGACATCACTTCCATCATATTTCTCATACTCGTAGAACCGCTCCCTATGGGGAGTGAAGTAAAAGGATGCACCCAAGTCAATCAACCACGACTCATGATCTACATTTGTATTTGAAGAAGAAGCCAAATACACATCCCCACCTTCATCCGAGGTGGTTTTTGCCTCTGCAAAAGGAGCATCATCAAATCCCTTTCCTTTCTTAGGAGCTTTAGATCTGCAGTCCTTTTTGTATTGCCCTTCCTTTTCGCATTTCCGGCACACCTTTACAAAATTTCCAAGAGATTTAGATCTCCCTCTAGATTTAGATCTCCCACTCGAAACCTTATTATTGTTTTTGTTCTGGAGCCTTCCTCGTACAGATAAGGCATCTCCATTTTGACCCTCCATATTTCTCTATCTCATTTCCTCCGACAGTAAGGCTGAGACAATGTCATCAAAATTCAAGGTAGTTGTATTTCTACCTATTGCAATAACCAAACTATCCCACGAGTCTGGTAGAGAACACAAAAAACTGATGCACTTATATTCATCTGAGATTTTATTTTTAACAGATGACAGCTGACTTACCATAGTATTGAAGGCATTCAAATTCTCTGTCACCGAATCTCCATCCTTCATCCTCAGGTTATACATCTTTTTCTGCAGGAACAATTTATTTACCAGAGACTTAGATTGGTACAAAGTCCCTAGCTTGTCCCATAAGGTCTTCATCGTAGCTTCCCTAGATACATTCAACAATAATGAATCTGAGACACACAATCGTATTGTGCTATTTGCCTTCTAATCCAGCTTCTTCCAGTCTTCATCTGACATTGTTGTTGGTTTAGTACCCTGATCTACCGCGATACACTGATATTTATCCACCAGCAGATCCTCCATCTTGAGCTTCCATAACTCAGAACTCTGACCATTAAATTTCTCGATCTCTATCTTCCTGCCACTCGCCATATTCTTTCACTGCAAGAATCGATCCCGCAGATCTCCCACTGAATAGGGTGTACCTCAGGCCTGAGCAAAAAACCCCTCAGCGGCAAAGGCGTCCCCTTTAAGCCGAAACTGCTCTAATACCAAATGTAGGTTTTAACCCTGTACAGAAATTATCTACTAACAAATCTTAAAACAAAAAATAAACAATAGCAAGAGCATAAAACATAAAAAGATAAACACAGAGATTTTCCCCTGGATCCCAAATCGGGACGACCAGCTTGATTTTTCATTATTATTCCTTTTAGTGTTACAACACATATATATACATGCCAAAGCATACATAAACCCCAATCCATTAACCCTGGATTAGAACATAACCGTAGTTCCCTTGATTGGATCTACAAAATACCAGGGGCCGAAAACCATCGTATCCCAAAACCATGTGCAAACCCATGCACAAAACCATGGGCGGATCCGCCCACTGGAAAATAAGGACCAAATTTTTTTTCTGGGGCGTTTCCCTGGACCCCAGTAGGGGTGGCTACCGCCCCCCCTGTGACCCCCCCGACGTTGCACCCATTGCAACGTACAGGTGGAGCTATCACCCCCCTATGCTTGATTAGTCGTGGAAAGATTATAACACAAACCCGACATACATGACCAGGGGTGGTCACTGCCTGAAATTTCTGCATCATCTTACAGGCAAGGATCTGAGTACCCAGGCGCGTTCCTGGGTCATTGATTGTATCAATCAGGAAACCCAACTTGTTACAATCGACCTTGTACTTGTCCCGGACAACTTTTGCAAGGTGATGCTCGAATTTCTTTCTCGTGTCGTCTCGCTAATTAGGTCCATGCATGGGAAGGCTAGTAATGCAGTGAATGAGAGCAACATCAATCGGTATGCAGCCTCAATGCCACAAGCAACCATCATGAACAAGCGCCAGCAATTGGCAAACGACTAAGCTGGTGATGTTGTAGCGACTGAAGTGAGGAAGGCACAATAGGTTCAAAATTCCGGCGTTGGCTAGTCCCTTGACCCAAACCATTGGCTCCACTTTAGGCACACCATCTTCGATTACCTGCTCCAAGTACAAGTGTGGAGATAGCGAAGGAAAAGTGTCCAAGTTTCCCAAGTCATGATCATCAAATTTTATGTGGGGGAGGTGGCCAACCATATCCCCTAGCTGAGGCACTTCTTTGGGGACCAGCGACATCTTAAGACAAGAACATACAACATCCATGTCGGGCATACATGACGCTGTTCTATGTGGCTGAACATAAGGTGGTAACCAGGTCAGTGGAGTCACTTGTATACCTTCTTCCGTGAGCGCCATGGGGTTCGGAGGGATGACATGCGATTTATTCTTGGGAAATTTCCTAGGGGAGTGCCGAATCTGGGGGGAAGTGCAAGGATTTCCACCCGCCCACTATGCTTTTTTTACCTTTTGTTTTCCTTTTCACATGGTTGAGTTGGAAATGACTTCCTCCTATATAGGGGTTACTTCTTGAACTTCATCAGATCCCTCGTCTTCAGACGTCGTCTCAGGTGGGTGGAAAATGTGGCTAGTAGTTGGCATTCTGGCTTGGAAGATAAATTCAATGGTGCTACTGTCAGATGGTGTAGTTCGCATAGTCATGCGGACACCAGTTAGCCAGAGAAGATGATATATATCAGAGCGGTAGAAGGGTAACAAGCTAGAACAATCTGTGACCCCTGTAGGCTGAACATTCCCCATCTTATAGCCGTCCCGAGGGAAAACCAAATCATAGATCCTTAATTTCCCCTCATTATTATGGAAATGGTAAAAAGTCCTCGTAAGTCACCATATTAATTTCTTGTTACCCGCTCCCTTAAACAGGAAGCGCAGTTTCGAAAGTGCCCACCCCATTCCAATGGCTAGTGTTTCCCACTGCGTACCCCACCTACGAAGATGTTGCATCCTTTGCGCATCCTCCCTATGCATCCATCCTGGCGCACTAGCTTTGCGCGTGACATTCGTTATACAGCTACTCTGTCCATATAGTAATTTGATCAGCATAGAGGAGTCCCTATATGGCTTCAGCCGACTCCTGTTAACATATCCTGGCATAATATCGCCGCGCAATGTAGCAAATCGGATGGCTCCTCCATTGGTGATTTCCTTTACCATATAGGGACCTAATTAGTGTTGGCGGAACTTCCCTAGGTGTTTCGAAAACTGACTATCATATAGTAGGACCAACTCGCCTTCATAAAAGACCTTCTTCCAAATATGTCTATCATGCCATGCTTTTTCCCATGCCTTCTGAACTTGCTGGTGGAAGTAGGCTACAAACTAGTCTTCTTCCAATGCTACCAGCTACGCCAATCTTTCCTCCATGATGTATGGATCTGTCATATTAGTGAAGGTCGAGATGCGAAGACTAGGAACAATGTATTCTATAGGCATAGTAACTTCCTTCCCGTAAACCATGTGAAAGTGTGTTCGTCCTGTGAGCCTTTTACACGTAGTTCTATATGCCCAGAGTAATGAGGGGATGTGCACGTCCCAATTGATCCGTTGTGCGTTACAAAGTTTGGTGAGCACTTGTTTAGAAATTTTATTGAATGCCTCCACAACTCCATTTGCTTGTGTATGATATGGGGTGCTCTTGGCAAGGTGGATCTAGAATTCCTCTGTCAGAGCTTTAATTGTTTCGTTAATGAAGTGCATTCCTTTGTCACCTATCATGATTTTTGGGCATCCAAACCTGGTCAGGATATTCTCAAAGATAAAGTGCATCAATGTATCCATAGTGTATTCCTTGATGGCTTTAGCCTTTGCCCACCTGGTAACGTAATTTGTGGCTGTAATGATATACTGGGCACCTGTCTTCTTTCATGGGGGGATAATGGGGCCTACAAAGTCGATGGCCCATTTGTAAAATTCTTGTAAGGCCATCTACGGTTGCAGGGGAATCTCGTCCCGTCGTGTGGGCTTCCAAGTTCATTGGCATGTATCACAGGCCCGAAAATAGTTATGTGCATCTATGTGTAGTGTGGGCCACTAGAGCCCATCTCATAATATCTTCTGCATAGTGGCTTTACCTGCATAATGACCCCCCAAGAATCCTCCGTAAGACTCACCTAGAATAGTTGGCCTCTCATGTTTAAGAGCATACCTTCACAGTACCTTATCCACCTGCAACTTGTAGAGCTGACCTATGATGATAATGAAGTTGTCTACATGGGTGACCAGCTCTTTCTTTTGTGGCACAGTGTATCCGTCTGGGGCTATACCTGTAGTCAAGAAGTGGATAATATCGGCAAAGTGCTCATCACTCACCTTGATAATGAACAGTTGTGCATTAGGAAACCATTCATCCAAGTTATTTAGCTCTTCTCCATTCTCAATTTTGGACAAGTGGTCTGGTCCAATGTTCAACCGTCCTGGATTTACAATAATTTCAAAGTCATACTCCTAAAAAAGCGACAATCACCAACAAAGTTCCCCCCCCAACACTGGCTTATTGACGAGATATTTTAAGGCCGAATGATCTGTGAACATCTTGAAATTATCTCCTAGTAAATAGTGCCTGTATTTTTGTAGGGCATATACCATTCCAACCCTTCCCGTTCCATGGTAGAATAGTTACTCTTTGTGTTGGAAAACTTCCTACTAGCGAAGGCCACCGGGTGATCTATATCCCCTTCCCCAGGCTGCGCCAGGATAGCCCCCAAGGAAATCCTTGATGCATCTACATGGACATGGAAGGTCTTAGCCCAATCAGGAAATATCAAGATAGGTGCAGTCACCATTTTTTCTTTTAGCAGCTCGAAACTTTTATGACATTCATCATCCCAGAAGAATGACACATCTTTCTTTAGAAGCTTTTCCATCAGGGCAATGATCAAAGAGTACCCTTGTATGAACTTTCTCTAATAACCTGTGTGACCCAGAATGGAGCGAAGCTGTTTCTCTGTGGTTAGAACTGCCAAATTAATAATAATCATGATCTTGGCCGGGTCCATCATCAACCCTTGCTGACAAACCACATATCCTAACAGAATTCTGAATGGGACACAGAAGATGAAATTCTTGATGTTCAGGGAGATCTAGTGTTTTCTACAAGCATCCAACATCATGTTTGGGTTTGATATATGGTTTTTCACTAACCTGAACACCGTCCAATCATCAAAACAAAATTCCAAGAACTTGTGCATGAATTCCTTGAATAATGCCACAAGAACTCGCTAAAAGATGGCAGGTACATTCTTTAATTCAAAGGGCATGACAGTATACTGAAAGGAGCCTCACTCTGCTACAAAAGTTGTCTTGCTGCGATATTCTGGGGCAATACGTATCTGATGGTACCCTGAAAATCCATTAGTAAAGGAATAAGCTTCCTGACCTCCTACATTATCCAGGACCTTGTTGGAGAATGGCGTGGGGAACGGATCATGGATGCAGGCGTCATTTAGCTTACGCAGGTCGACGCAGATCCTTATTTCCCCTTTATTTTTCTTCTCTTGGACTACCATGGGGCTTACCCAGTCAGACTGCTCGATTGGTTCGATGATACCCATGACCACCAGTTTCTCAAGTTCCTCCTTGACCTTTTGCTTGTATTTCGGGTTTAGGTGATAAGGTCGTTATTTCACTGGCCGTGCATATGGCTTCAATGTTATCCTCATAACTCCCATATCGCCCAGGATTCCCTTAAGTTTCAAGAACTTAGTTGGAAATAGGTCTTGATATTTAGTTAGCATCTCCACAAATTTTCCCACCATTCCGTCATCCCAGTAGTCCCTAATCTTAGCCATCTTTGGGCTGCTCCTCCGAGCTAATATTAATTTCTTTCAGTTTCAGAGGTTTGGTGACATCAATTGTTTGCATCAATGGACCTGCAGCAGCGCACTCTCCTTCTAACTCTTTAATGCTAATTTTCCAAGGATCTTCATCACATGCTTCTATTGACAAATTTTGACAATTTATGACATCTTGTAGCTGCGCATCCCAAGCTGGTGCAACATATTCTATCCCAGGTTGGGTTCCACTGAAGACCAAAGCATCGATGTGCTGTGAGGCTTTGTCGAGTTGCTCGGTACCTCCCGTTAGTCCAAACGTTCATACGAAGTCTTCGACCATTGTACTCCAATCCCTGGTACATTGATGTAGTTTTGTGTCCAAGTACCAGGAGGTTGGGATTGGACCCAACTAGTGAAAAAACCTATGGATCCATTCATTCGTTGTCCTTATCCACTTCTTCTAACCAATGAGTCAAATGCCTGTGCGGATCCCCTTGCCTTGAGAGGAGTTCTATCGATGGGTTAGTTGGTCTACGGAATTGCAAAATCAACATCCTGCGACATTCTTCCCAGTCCCAGAATTTTCTTTTCTGGGTTTCCCACTAGCGTGCAGGGGTTGTGCACATGGCCAAGTCTAAGGCCTAGACTCGCCATTCTTTTGGAACACTTGCCTTAATTGTTGCTAGGAAATCTTCAACATTACTAGAGTCATCAAAATAGGTTAGTTCTCTTACCTTTGAAGAAATAATTTGGAAGCTCTAAGAGATTTCAAGGCACCTTAACGCGGATACGTCATGCATTCGGTTTTGCCAGTTTTCAATTTCTTCGTCTGAGTTCGATAAACACTCACTATATTTTTCCCAGCATAGCATACCATTAGACATGGGGTTGATCCAATCGTCATCTCAGGTGGTCAGTTTGTAAATATTATCAGCATCTTCCTCTTCTTGAATCGATTCTGTATACCGTTCTCCTTCTGTTGGATCTAGCGGAATAATTACCCTTGTGCCCTTGTTTTCGAAGATCATACTTCTCCTCTTTAAATAAATAATACCTCCCATGTCAATAGCCCAATCCAGACCCAGGAGCACAGGGTAAGGGTCTACATCTTCTATTATCTGGATTACCTCAAAATTAGTGTGGACTTTGATGCCTACAATATCTACTGCTACCTTCGTCAGTCTTGCTAATGGGATAATCTTGTATTGATTAGACATTCGTAGCTAAATAGTCAACCATTCCAGCCGAGGTTCACCCATTCGATGCCAGGTTTTCTTAGGTAAGACATTAGCATCTGAACCTAAGTCAAGGATAACTTGGTCCATTTCATACTCCCCAATCTGCATATTCATGCACATCTCTTGGCCCTTCCTCTTATTCTTTTTGTATATCTTATTCAATGTCTTTACTTCAGGCTGCGGATCAATTCTTTCTACGCTTTGTATATTAGGGCTTGGATATTTTATACAACCTTCTGGTTACATAGCAGCTTCATACAAACTTCGAGGAATGGTTTGACTGCATCTTCCTCCCTTAGATCGGTTGCCCCCTTGGTTGGTGTTTCATCTTTAGTAACCTCCTTCCGTGTTTCGATGAAGGTTTATTTTTTTCTTTTCAGGTTTACTCCTTCTGCTTTGTCCTTAGCCCTTTGGATTAATGGCTCGGCTTCCAATTTTTACTCAACCCCTCTTGTGGAGATGCCACTGCACGTGATTACATTGATACTTGGCATATCGTCCTGTGGTTCTTCCTTAACTCTTTGCACGTTCTGTGTAGGTTTTTGTTGTTTTTCTTGCATTTTTTCTATTAGCACTGGGCAGTCTTCAATGACAGGGTCGAAGTTCTGGAAATATCTGCAAGACTGGCATGCTGGGTTTGGGTAGTCTTGTGCAAAATTTCCCACATCCCCACTGTTATAAAAAATAAGTTGTCTGCGCCCTCGACCAACACTTCCCCCTCTTCCTCCTCCCCTCCCTCGTGCGAAGGATACCCCATGTCTTGAAGGAGACAATGGTGATGAGGGATCAACCTTAAATTTGTATAAGTTGCCCCTATCTACCATAAGGTCAAGGGTTCAACAATTTTGTTCGTCATGGCCTACCGACGAGCAGAATCTGCACCACTGCTGCTTTAATTCTAGTACATAAGCACCCAATCGTGAACAATGATCCATGTTGTGTCTTCCTGCCACCCGATAGTCTGCACATTATAGCATCGGAATGCTAGGGCCAACCATTTCCCTGGGTCACAGCGGGCTCAGACCCCCAACCTGCATGTAGTCTGAGAGCAGTGGATATTGATCCTTAGAGTGACCCGGTCCCTTGCAGCATATGCACCATACGTCTGGGCTGGCTTCCTTGTCATGGTCGTTTCTCAAACTTCAAATTTCTAAATACATTTCCTCCAATTGGTTCTGGATTTGCAGAGCTACGAACTGCGTATCATCCTTGGGTGCAGCTTCTAACTTCATAGCTATTTCCAGTGCTTCCTCTTGAGATCCGATATTTTTCCATCCCATGGGCCCATGCAAGTGTGGTAATAGCATAGTGATGAACCACTCTTTATGTTTCTTATCTTTGTAGACAAATCCCGTGTCGCTGATAACCTTTTTTAACCATTGGAAAAATTCACAAAATAATTCTATAGGTCCTTGCTTAAAGTCTTTTAGTTCAACCACACATTGAGCATATAACTTAGGCTTCCGAAATTGTTGTTTTAGGGCATCCTTAATATTCTGTATGGATACACTCACATTTTGACTGATGTGTCCCATGAACTAGTCTAGTTCCCTTCCCTCGAATGCGATGGATAACTGTGCTCATTTGATGGCATCATTGTTTATGTTTTGCGCAGTCCATACAGATTCGGCTACGAACCAAAATCGATCCATGTCCTCATTCCATGCACCCTTGAAGGTAAGTAGCTTCATGTGCATGGCCATGTCATCTTCTGAGGATGGCGAGGGAGGTGTAGGAGAGTTCTTACCCCTGTGAAGATTTGATGTCGGTGTGGCCGGTGGTGTGGTTCCCCTTTGCGTAACCCCTTCATTGTTATGCTCTGACTTCTCCCTTACTGGGTTGTATATTGATATATCTCCTTCCTAATTAATCCGGTAGTATCTAACACTTCGTGTTGTACTTCCACTCTGATCAGAGGTCATTCACTTAGTGTCGCCACACAAGATACCTTTTTTCTTAATAGCATTTTAATCAACAGTGACAAACTTTTTAAGAACTTACCTCTAAATCCTTTGAAAAATCTTTGTTCAACTTCTGAATATGACACAAATTATTCAACAATGAATTCTATCACAAATCCACCCAATATACTGTCAACCCAATGATCCACGGTCCTAGTAATCGTATTGTCAGTATTCTCTAATTGCAAGACTAACTCGGGGGTCCACTGCATGACCTCATCGTCTTCCCAACAGGTCTGAAACTCCGCCAATCAAGCTAACCACTCTTGGAACTTGTGCACAAAGGACACAAAGAATATTTTGTGCACTTTCGTGAAAATATACTTATTCTTCGAGTCCTGTGTGAACAAATTTTCACTTCGATTCTCTTTTAGGGAAAACTCCTGAATCTGTTTTTCAAACCAATCTCCTAACTTAGGTTTTATTGGCTACCAATACCCCTGTGGCATTACCTGATCTCTCTCTCAAAATTCTCTCGATCCCGGCAACGGAACCATTTGTTGGCTCGATGGGGTCTTGACCGAGGTTCGGCATTAAGGTTTGCCAACAAACCCCTATACTACTAGCCCTTTCGGCAATGGCCTGCAGAGCAGACGAAGGTCTCACACGAAGTAGTATGGGAGGGTGTTGGAACTAGGTTTCCGCACCCAAAGAGAGAGAGAGAAGGTTAATAAAAGGGGGCACCTTCAGATCTATCAGTACTACGCTAAATAAGCCCTTAACCCAGGATCTGTAAAAATAGATCTAACATAATACTTCATGCGTAGAAGATAAAAATTAACCAATCAATTACGTAAACGGGATCTATGCATTCAAAACATCACATCCACATGTGTATCATTAACAATCATAACAACAAAGATATCTTTAAGCAATAGACGCACATAGAGATCAAAAAACAGTATTCTCATGTAATTATAACCAGATTACACTTACAAAATACTTATTGGCTGATGCACACGGTCAGTGGGGTCTGCACACAACAGGACTCAGGGTCTCCACACACACAGCCAGCAGGAGCCCTTAATCAGACAGTCAACACAACAAATTCACAGTTCGTAAATAAATTCTATCTCTATTCTTTTCTTACCTTTAGACTCAATTTTCTCAACTATTTATGTCATGCTAGCCTGCACTATCTTATGGTTTGCAAATTATGGTTTGCAAACCCTTGGTCTACCCTTTTGACCCATTACAATGATTGGGGGTTTTGACCCATCCCCAAACCCCCTGCGCTAGACTAAATAAGAAAAATATGAAAAAATTGGACAAAAAAAAGGCTAAGAGACCTTGTTCCAATAGTCCCCCAAAACAATCTTGTGACTCATCCTGAGTCACAGTGCGGGTTGGGTCTTCATCCTGTCTTTGAGCTGTTCCATTGTGGCAGTAGGAGGAGGCAACATGAGAAGGCTCTACGTGACAACAGTCTGTGTGATCTACACCAATTTCAGAGATGTTGGTCCCTCCATGGCAGGAGTGACATTGTCAAGAACCTGGTTCAATTATTGTACTGCATCATCTATGTCCTGCGAAAGCTTAAGGGCATCCTCCAACCAAGGTGTTAGATGATCACTGAGGACCTGCTTCTTGTGTTGGAGAGCAACAATGTCACTGTGAAGCGCGTGGCTAGTTTAAAGACCTACAATGCGCTGAGTTGGAAAAAGGGTGGACATTGTAGCTTCCAGTTGCTCAAAGTCCTTTTCCTTTTGAGTCAACTCCTAAACGATTTTTCAGAGGAGAGGATCGTGTTGTACCTGGGACCAAATTTCCATAGCGTTCTCTAGCAGAGTGACACCCTGACTGATCTGCGTCATGATAGTAGTCGTGGGTTCTGTAATTAGTGCAACTCGATGGGCACACACCTCCGGGGGGGTTTCAGGCAAGAGTTTGGCTTGCAACGATGTGATCTGAAGTTCGAATTCGTCCCTGACAGTCGATACCTCAGTCCAGGACACCTTCAAGGGAGCGACCAATATTTTGACCTTGGCCTGTGGCTCGGCAGAAGCAGGAATCACTTCTAGCATATCTTTGCAGAGTTGGTTGATCAGTTTTTCCAAGGCAACTTGCTGTGGGATAATGGCGACATGCGCAGCCTAGATCTGGGCAGCTTCAACAACTTGGGTCGCAATAGTTCATTCGGCCTCTTTGAGGTGTTGTTGTGCACAGAGTTTTCGATGCTGCAATTCACTGGTGATGACGATAAATAGCTCGCACAACTACTTGTTGGCCAGTCGACTAACATCAAGGTCGACTGGGCATGCTCGGAGTTGGTTGCACAGGTCAGCGGGTTCCATTGTAAGGGCAACACCTGGAAGCTGGCAAAGTCAACTATCCGTAGTGGTTGTTAGGGATATAATGGGGCCCGAATTCCCAGCTGCCTCGCTTGATCCTCGCTCACTTGATTCTACCTCGTTTGATATACACTCACTTGAAGGGTGTCTGCTTTGAGCTTGAGGGCCTGCAATTTTGTTTGAAAAACTTCCATAGCAGCCTTGTGCTATTCTTCCCAAGTAATCCATTGATCAGCAATAGCGGTGTGACAACATCAACAATCTTGTCAAGATCATCCTCTGTTAGGGTAACTTCCAAGTTGGTGTCGGTCTTAGTGGCTTTATGCTTCTTGCGAGGCCCATGAGATAGTCCGCAGGGTTGTTTGAGACTATGTAGGATAGATTTACTTGTGTGTTCTTCATTGTTTATGTTATGGTCCGATGGGGAATTTGGATCAAGCTGCATGGTTGTACTTATGGGGGTTACCTATGACGTGAAAATAGGAATCACCGACACCGTTTTTGAGCTAAGTGGAATGGTTGGTTTGGATACTGTATGGTGGCTAGCCATACCTGTTGTGTCTAGGGCTGTGGGTGGGGCGACGACCTTCCATTCCGGCCGCCAAGTAGTGATGACCTGTTCAATTTCAGCCTTTGTAGTCATATATGGAAGATTATGCCAAGTGTGCTCCTTATGGGCCCGAATTTGCACATTATACACGGTTACCCGAAATGCAGCGATGTGCTTATGCTTGTCGTAGATGGTTGGGGATAAGCGTGGTTGGGAATCAATGGCTATAGAGATAGCACCATCATAGAGTATCCAGAAGGTCTTATTTTCCTCAATCCGCTGGGGTCCTTGGAGTCCCAGAGGTTGGAAAACCATGCCCCTTCGCACATGCTGGGCTCCATAGGGGGAAATATTGCTTCTTCTGGGGTTTCCCAGGAAACTAATACTATCAGCAAGATTAGCCATGAATAGTAGAATATTTTGCCATGCTCCTGAGCCTCAAGCACATTGTCTAGGAATTCTTCCACCAGGTACTCGGACCAGTTATAGCAGACGCCCTTTTCACACTTACCCGCTACTTAAATTACATAAGCAGGGGTGGTTGCCGCCTGAAATTTCTGCATCATCTTACAGGCAAGGATTTGAGTACCTAGGCATGTTCCTGGGTCATTGATTGTATCAATCAGGAAGCTCCACTTATTACGATGGACCTTGTACTTGTCTCGGACAACTTTAGTGAGGTGATGCTCGAATTTCTTGCTCGTGCCATCCCGCGGATTAGGTCCATGCATAGGAAGGCTAGTAATGTAGTGAATGAGAGAAGCATCAATCAGTATGCGGCCTTGGAGCCACAATCAGACATCATGAACAAGTGATAGTAATTGGTGAATGACTAAGCTGGTGATTTTGTAGCGACCGACGTGAGGAAGGCATAATAGGTTCAAAATTTCGGCTCCGGCTAGTCCCTTGACGCAAACCATTGGCTCCACTTTGGGCACACCATCTTTGATGACCTACTCCAAGTACAGGTGTGGACGTAGTGAAGGAAAAGTATCCAATTTTCCCAAGTCATGATCATCAAACGTGGTGTGGGGAAGGTGGCCTACCATATCCCCCAGCTGAGGCACTTATTTGGGGACCAACGACATATGAAGACAAGAACGGACAACATCCATGTTGGGCATACGTGATTATGTTCTATGCGGCCGAACATAAGGCTGTAACCAGGTCAACCGAGTCGCTTGTAGACCTTCTTCCATGAGCGCCCTGGGGTTCGAAGGGATGAAAGATGATTTCTTCTTGGGAAATTTCCTAGGGGAGTGCCGAATCTGGGGGGAAGTGTGAGGCTTTCCACCCGCCCACTGTGCATGTTTTACCTTTTCTTTGCCCTTTCGCATGGCTAAGGTGGAAATGACTTCCTTCGCTATAGGGGTTACTTCTCGAACTTCATCAGATCCATCGTCTTCAGAAGTCATCTCAGGTGGGGCGGAAAATGGGTTAGTAGCAGATATTCTGGCTTGGAAGATAAATTCAGCAGTAATACTATCGGATGGTGTAGTTTGCGTAGTCATGCAGACAACAGTTAGCTAGAGAAGACAATATATATCAGAGCGGTAGAAGGGTAACAAGCTAGACCAATCTGTGACCCCTATAGGCTGAACATTCCCCATCTTATAGCCATCTCGAGGGAAAACCAGCTCATAGATCCTTAATTTCCCCTAATTATTACGGAAACGGTAAAACGTTCTCGTAAGTGGCCATATTAATTTCCTATTACCTGCTCCCTTAAATGGGAAGCACAATTTCCCAAGTGCCCATCCCGTTCCAATGGCTATTTTTTCCCACTGCGTACCCCACCTACGCAAATGTCGCATCCTTTGCACATCCTCCTTGTGCATCCATCCCGATTCACCAGCCCTACACATCATATTTTTTATACAACTTCTATGGACATATAGTCATTTGATCGACACAGAGGAGTCCCTATAGGGCTTTAGCTGACTCCCGTTAACATATACTAGCATAATATCACCACACAATGTAGCTAATTGGATGACTCCTCCGTCGGTAATTTACTTTACCATATAGGGACCTAACCACTACTAGTGGAACTTCCCTGGGTGTTTCACAAACTGACTATCATATAGTAGGACCAACTCGCCTTCTAAAAAGACCTTCTACTGAATATGCCTATCATGCCATGCTTTTTCCCGCGCCTTCTGAACCTACTGGTGGAAGTGGGTTACAAATTGGTCTTCTTCCAATGCTACTAGCTACATGAATCATTCCTCCATGATGTCTGGATCTGCCATATTAGTGAAGGTCGAGATGCGAATACTGGGAACAATGTATTCCATAGGCATAATAGCTTCCTTCTCATAAACCATGTGAAAGGGTGTTCATCTTGTGAAATTTTTACACGTATTTCTATATGCCTAGAGTACCGAGGGGATGTGCACATCCCAATCGCTCTGTTGTGCATTACAAACTTTGGTGAGCACTTGTTCCAAACTTTTATTGAATGCCTCCACATCTCCATTTTCCTGTGGATGATGCGGGGTGCTCTTCGTGTGGTGGATCTGGAATTCCTCTGTCAAAGATATAATTGTTTTGTTAACGAAGTGCGTTCCTCTGTCACTCATCAAGATTTTTGGGCATACAAACCTGGTCAGGATATTCTCAAATATAAAGTGCGCCATCGTATCCGCAGTGCATTCCTTGATGGCTTTAGCCTCTACCCACCTGGTAATGTAATTTGTGGCCTTAATGATATACCGGGCACCTGTCTTCTTTCTTGGGGGGTTAATGGGGCCTACAAAGTCAATGGACCATTTTTCAAATGCTTGCAAGGCCATCTGCAGCTGCAGAGGCATCTCATCCCGTCGTGCAAGATTCCCAGTTCGTTGGCATGTGTCACAGGCCGGAAATAGTTACGCGCATCTGTGTGTAGTGTGGGCCACTAGAGCTCGGCCCGTAATATCTTCTGTGTAGTGGCTTTACCTGTGTAATGACCCCCCGCAACTCCTTCGTGAACCTCAGCTAGAATAACCTGCCTCTCATGTTTGAGAACATACCTTCGCAGTACATCATTTTCCCCCAAATTGTAGAGATGACCTGTGATGATAGTGAAGTCGGCTGCGTGGGTGACTAGCTTTTTCTTCTATGGCATAGAGTATCCATATTGGGCTGTACTTGTAATCAAGAAGTGGATAATATCATAAAAGTGCTCATCACTCACCATGATAACGAAAAGTTGTGCATCAGGCAACCCTTCATCCAACTTAGTTGGCTCTTCCCCCTTCTCAATTCTGGACAAGTGTTCCGGTACGACGTTCAACCTTCCTGGCTTTACAATAATTTTAAATTCATACTCTTGAAAAAGAAACAACCACCGATAGATTTTCCCCCCCAACACCGGGTTATTGACCAGGTATTTTAAGGTTGAATGATCTGTGAACATCTTCAAATGCCCTCCTAGTAAATAGTGTCTTTATTTATATAGGGCATATACCATTTCCAACCCTTCCCGTTCCATGGTAGAATAGGTACACTTTGCGCAGGACAACTTCCTACTAGCGAAGGCCACTAGGTGATCTATATCCCCTTCCCCAGGCTGCGCTAGGAAAACCCCCAAGGCAATCCCCGATGCATCTACATTGACATGGAAGATCTTAGCTCAATCAGGAAATATCAAGATAGGTGCAGTCACCATTTTTTATTTTAGCAGCTCGAAGATTTTATGAAATTCGTCATCCCAAAAGAACGACACATATTTCTTTAGTAGCTTTTTCATAGGGGCAGTGATCAAAGCGTACCCCTGTATGAAATTTCTGTAATAACCTGTGTGACCTAGGATGGAGTGAAGTTGTTTCTCTATGGTTGGAACTGCCAAATTAATGATAATTGCGATCTTGGTCAGGTCCATCATCAGCCCTTGCTAATAAACCACGTGTCCTAATAGAATTCTGAATGGGACACAGAATATGCATTTGTTGATGTTCAAGGAGATCTGGGGTTTTCTACAGGCATCCAGCATCATGCGTGGGTTTTGTACATGGTTTTTTACTAACCTAAACATGGTCCAATCATCAAAATAAACTTCCAAGCAATTGTGCATGAATTCCTTGAATACTGCCACAACAACTCGTGAAAAGATGGTAGGCGCATTCTTTAACCCAAAGGGCATGACAATATACTAAAAGGAGCCCCACTCTATCGTGAAATTTGTCTTCCTGCAATCTTTAGGGGCAGTACGTATATGATGGTACCCTGAAAATCCATCAGTAAAGGAATACTCCTCCTGACCTCCTACATTATCCAGGATCTCGTCAAAGAATGGCATGGGGAACAGATCATGGCTGTAGGCATCGTTTAGCATACGTAGATTGATGCAGATCCCTATTTCCCCTTTAGTTTTCTTCTCTTGGACTACCATGGGGCTTACCTAGTCAGACTTCTTGACTGGTTGGATGATACTCGCAACCACCATTTTCTCGAGTTCCTCCTTGACCTTTTTCTTGTATTTCGGGTTAGGCGATAGGGTCGTTGTTTTATTGGTCGCGCATCTAGCTTCAATGTTATCCTCATAACTCCCATATCACCCAGGATTCCCTTAAGTTCCAAGAACTTAGTTGAAAATAGGTCCTGATATTCAGTTAGTAGCTCTGCATATTTTCCCACCGTTCCATCATCCTAGTAGTCCTTGATCTTAGCCATCTTGGGCTGCTCCTCCGAGCCAATATTAATTTCTATCAGTTTCATAGGTTTGGTGACATCAATCATTTACATCAATGGACCTGCAGCGACTTGCTCTCCTTCTGACTCTTTAATGCTAATGTTCTAGGGATCTTCATCACATGATTCTATTGACAAATTTCGACAATTTATAACATCCTGTAGCTGCACATCCCAAGCTGGCACAACATATTATAGCCCAGGGTGGATTCCACTGAAGACCAAATCATCGATGTCCTGCAAGGCTTCGTTGAGTTGCTCAGTACCTCCCGTTAGTCCAAACGTTCATACGAAGTCTTTGACCGTCGTGCTCCAATGCTTGGTACGTTGATGTAGTTCTGTGTCCAAGTACTAGGAGGTTGGGATTGGCCCCAATGAGTGAAAAAACCTATGGACCCATTCGTTCGTTGTGTCATTATTTTCTTCTTCTAACCAACGAGTCACATGCCTGCACAAATCCCCTTGCCCCGAGATGAGTTCTATTGGTGGGTTACTTGGTCTGCGGAATCACAAAATCAGTGTCCTGCGGCATTCTTCCTAGTCCCGGAAGTTTCTTTTATGGGGTTCCCACTAGCGTGCAGGGGTTGTGCGCATGGTCAAGTCTAAGGCCCAGACCCGCCATTCCTTAGGAACACTTGCTTCAATTTCTGCCTGGAAATATTCAACATTACCAGAGTCATCAAGATGGGGTAGTTCTCTTACCTATGAAGAAATACATTGGAAGCTCTTCGTGATTTTGAGACACCTTAACGTGGATACGTCATGCAGTCTATTTTGCCAGTTTTCAATTACTTCGTCTATGTCCAATAAACACTCACTATCTTTTTCCCAGAATAGCATACTTTCAGCCGTGGGTTTGATCCAATCATCATCTCGGGTGGTCAGTTTGTAAATATGATCAACATCTTCCTCTTATTGAATCGACTCTATATACCATTCTCCTTCCGCTAGATCTAGCGGAACAATTACCCTTGTGCCCTCGTTTTTCAAGATCATACTAATCCTCTTTAAATTAATAATACCTCCCATGTCAATAGCCCAATCCAGACCCAAGAGCGCAGGGTATGGGTCCTCGTCTTCTACTATCTGGATTACCTCAAAATCAACATGGACTCTGACACCTACAATATCTACTACTACCTTCGTCAGTATTCTGTTGGAAATACTGGGGGGTGAATTAGTATTCCTTTCAATTAGGGAATTAGTTAATCTTCAATTATTATTAGTGTTTGTACAATGATAGCAGTAAACAAAAGGAACACAAATGCACACCTTTTTTAAGGTGGAAACCTACTTTGGGACAAAAACCACCTAATACTTTTCTAATAATTCTTTAATATGCAACTCCAATTGAAAATAAAGCTCCAATTTCCTAGAATCTAGAAATGCATTCTTCTCCAACTCCCATTGGATGGACGCTCCAACGCCCAAGATTCTTCAGTAGTCAACTGAACGGATGCCTCAACACCCAATGAGCCACAACTCACCCTAGCACCACCCTACCACCCTAAATTTTTCATAGGCTTGAACCTATTGGTGACTTCATGCACCAGCCTGGCACCACCCTACCAATCTATAGAAGAATAAAAGAAGAATGGAATCCCGTACCAGGGAAAATGGTCCACTTTACAATGATATAGAATGATGTAGAAGAAGAAGACACACTAGAACATAACCCCAACTATGACACAACCAGATTATGATGATCCTAGACCTCCTGACTCTGCCTCTTCAACTCTTGGCAGATAGACACTAGTACAATGTTTATAATATTTACAATGACTTAGTACAATGATACCTTTACAGTGACTGTATGCAGTTCTTCCCACTTGAAGACTTCATGTGATGAACTTATTGCTTCTATTATGCACCTTGATTTCTGCTCTTGTCATGCTACCCTCTGCTGCACCTTGCTTTTCTTTGCTACCATAGAAAGTCTGGTCCTTTGCAGCCCTTGAAAACACATGATCTAGCTTTTTCTTGCCTTCTAGGAGCTCGATATTGAATCTGGTGTATCTCTGTTATTTTAGATCCCCAGTATGTGATTTTTTTCCCTGTAGTAGCCCTTTGAGTCTTCTTTTCAATGCCATAGGTCTGACCCAATTTGGATTCTTCAAGAGGGAGTTATGTGCAATCTCGCACAATGCCCTAATTATCGACTATTTCAGTAGAGCTAAATTTTACGGCGTGCCACGTGTCACGGTTTCTTCATTCGGCTCTGAAATTGATACAGTGAAAGTGAAATTCTGTGAACTATCTACCACTTTTTACAAAATTCCAATCTGATACTTAGAGAGAGGGTTATGATGATTTTTCCAAGGTCACTTCTTTGAGATGAATTTCAGGAACCTGTAAAAACACTGACTTCCACAGATCATATCTCCGAAAATATTGCGCACCTTGATCTGAAATTTTTATAGGAGCTTCTGCAGGATTTTGGCATTGCCTCATAAAAGTTTCAGCTTCTGAACCTTCGTAGAAAAATTGTTAGAAAGAAAAATCCATGATGACCTATTTCAGATAGTGAAATCCCTACATGAGGAGGATATGAGGATCACAATTTATATTAATGCTTAGGTTGAGAGGGGCTTCAACAAGTGAACATGGGAGGGATTTTAGGAGGTTAAAAATTATTAATTATTGACTTTTCAATGACCCATGCCACAACGCTATGGGGTTTTAGCCCACTAACTGGGTTTACAAACTTCAAACATGAATATCTCTCAAGCCATGAAGAATTACGTGGCATTCCATATATCAACGGAAACATCTCAACAAGTAGAAACCATAAAAATCATTCTTGACCCAGAATATGGTAATTTGGTAGGTCAAAATTCCCATGCAATATTAGGATAGCCCCTAGTGCTACTTGGGTTGACATCAATGACAACCGCTGATCAAAATCTTCCTAATGGGATAATCTTATGCTGATTAGTCATTCGTAGCTCAATAGTCGACCATTCCAACCGAGGTTCGGCCATTCACTGCTAGGTTTTCTTAGGTAAGACATTAGCATCTGAACCTAAGTCAAGGATAAATTGGTCCATTTCCTATTCTCCAATCTGCGCAGTCATGTGCATCTCTCGACCCGTCCTCTTTTTATTTTTGTATATCTTATTCAATGTCTTTACTTCGGGCTGTGGTTCAATTCTTTCTGCGTAGTTGTCTATTAGGGCTTGGATATTTTCTACAGCCTTCTGGTTGCATAGCAGCTTCGTACAAGCCTAGAGGAATGGTTTGACTACCTCTTCATCGCTTGGATTTGTTGCCACCTTGGTTGGTGTTTAATCTTTAGTAACCTCCTTCTGTGTTTCGATGAAGGTTTCTTTTTCTCTTTTCAGGTTTACTCCTTCTGCTTTGTCCTCAGCCCTTCGAATTAATGGCTTGGCTTACACTTTTTCCTGAGCCCCACCTATGGAGATGTTACTACACGTGATTACATTGATACTTGGCCCATCGTCCCAGGGTTCCGCCTTAACTCGTTGTACGTTCTGCATAGGTGTTTGTTGTTTTTCTTGCATTTTTGATATTAGCACTGGGCAGTCTTCAATGACATGGTCAAACTGCCAGAAATATCTACAAGAATGGTGTGCTGGGTTTAGGCAGTCTTGTGCAAAATCTCCCACATCCTCATATTTATAAAAAATCAGCTATCTGCGCCCTCGACTGGTACTTCTCCCTCTTCCTCCTCCCCTCCCTCGTGCAGGGGATCCCCCTCATCCTGAAGGAGATAATGGTGATGAGGGATCAACCTGAACTCTGTATAAGTTGACCCTATCTACCATAAGGTCAAGGGTTCAGAAATTTTATTCGTCATGGCCTACTAATGAGTAGAATATGCACCACTACTGCTTTAATTCTGGTACATAATCACCCAATCACAGACAATGATCCGTGTTGTGTCTTCCTGCCACCTAACAGTCTGCACATCATAGCATCAGATTTTTGGGGCCAGCCATTTCCCTCGGTCACAGCAGGCTCGAACCGCCAGCCTACATGTATTCTAATAGTAGTGGATATTGATCCTTAGAGTGACCCGATCCCTTGCAACATATGAACCATATGTCTGGGTTGGCTTCTTTACTAAGGTCATTTCTCAAACTTTGAATTTCTAAATGCATTGCGTCTAATTGGTTCTGGATTTGTAGAGTTGCGAACTGTGTATTGTCTCTGGGCACAAATTCTAACTTCATAGCTATTTTCAACTCTTCCTCTTGAGATATGATCTTTTCCGTCCCATGGGCCCATGCAAGTGTGGTAAGAGCATAGCGATGAACCACTCTTTATGTTGCTTATCTTTGTAGACAAATCCCCCATCACTGATAACCTTTTTTAACCATTGGTCAGCTTCCCAGACAGATTCTGCAGGTCCTTGCTTGAAGTCTTTTAGTTTAATCACACAATGAGCATACGACTTAGGCTTCTAGAATTGTTGTTTTAGCACACCCTTAATATTCTCTATGGATGAATTCACATTTTGACCAATGCATCCCATGAACCAGTCCAGTTCCCTTTCCTCGAATGTGATGGATAACTATGCTCGTTTGATGTTATCATTGTTTATGTTTTTCACAGTCCATACAGATTTGGCTACGAACCAAAATCGATCCATGTCCTCATCCCCTGCACCCTTGAAGGTAGGCAGCTTCATGTACATGGCCATGTCGTCCTCTGAAGATGGCGAGGGAGGTGTAGGAGAGTTCTTACCCCTATCAATATTTGATGTTGGTGTGGTTCCCCTTTGCGCAGCCCCTTCGTGGTTATGCTCTGACGTCTCCCTTACTGGGCTATATATCGATCTGTCTCCTTCTTGATTAATCTGGTTGTATTTATCACTTGACGTTGTACTTCCACTCTGATCAGAGGTCATTCACTCGGTGTGGCCACACAAGATACATTTTTTGCTTAATAACATTTTAATCAACAACGACAAGGTTTTTAAGAACTTACCTCTAAATCCTTTGAAAAATCTTTGTTCAGCTTCCGAATATGACACAAACTGATCAAAAACAAATTATTTCACAAATCCACCCAATATACTATCAACCTAATGATCCACGGTCTTAGTAATCGTATTTTCAGTATTCTCCAATTGCTAGAATAACTCAGGGGTCCACTGCGTGACCTCATCAACTTTCCAGCAGGTCTGAAACTCCACCAATCGAGCTAACCACTCTTGTAACTATGTGAAGGACATAAAGAACATTTTGTGCACTTCCATGAAAATATACTTATTCTTCCAATCCTTTGTGGACAGTTTTTCACTTCGATTCTCTTTTAGGGCAAATTCCTAAATTTGTTTTTCAAACCAATATTCTAACTTAGGTTTTAGTGACCACCAATTCCCCCGTGTAATTACCCAATATCTCTCTCAAAATTCTCCCGGTCCCGGTAATGGAACCATTTGTTGGCTCGATGGGGTCCTGACCAAGTTTCGACGTTAAGGTTTTCAAACAAACCCCTATACTACTGGCCCTTTTGGAAATGGCCTGCAGAGAAGACCAAGGTCTCACCCAAAGTAGTATGGGAGGGTGTTGTAACCAGGTTTCTGCACCCAAAGAGAGGGAGAAGGTTAATAAAAGGGGGCATCTTCAGATCTATCAGTCCTGCACTGAACAAGCCCTCAACCCAGGATATGTAACAATAGATATAACAGAATACTTCATGCGCAGAAGATAACAATTAACCAAGAAATTACGTAAACCAGATCTATGCATTCATAACATCGCATCCACATGCGTATCATTAACAATCATAAATGCAAAGATATCTTTAAGCAATAGATGCACACAAAGATCACAAAACAATATTCTCATGTAATTATAACCAGATTCCACTTCTAGACTACTTATCGGATAGCGCACACAGCCAACGAGGTCCGCACACAGCAGGACTCAGGGTCTCCATGCACACAGCCAACAGGAGCCCTTACCTAGACAATCAACACAACAGATTCACTGTTCATAAATCAATTCTATCAGTATTCTTTTCTTACCTCTAGACTCAATTTTCTCATCTATTTATATCATGCTAGCCTGTGCTATCCTATGGTTCACAAACCATGGTTTACGGACCCTTGGTTTACCCTTTTGGCCCATTACAATGGTTGGGGGTTTTGACCCATCCCCAAACCCCCTGTGCTAGACTAAATGTTGCAAAATATTACAAAATTTGACAAAAAAGAGGCTAAGAGACCGTATTCCAACACTTGGCCTTCTGCAAACTTTATCCATTCCAAGTCAACATTGGGAGGAGATTTCAATGGATTTTGTCAAAGGTTTACCTAATTACGAAGGAAAGATTGTCATCATAGTAATCATTGATAGACTTACCAAGTATGCACACTTTTGTGTATTATCTCATCCATTTAAAGCAAGTATAGTTGCTATTTCATTTATGGAAACAATTCAAAAGCTACATGGAAACCTAAAGATTATTGTAAATGACAAAGATCCCATTTTTATTGGAAATTTTTGGACGGAATTAATTTCTTGTTTGGGTACTCAACTAACTCATAGCTCATCTTATCATCCTCAATTTGATGGTGAAACTGAGATAGTGAATAAATGTTTGGAAGGATATATTCGTTTTTTTGTATATGATAAGAAAACACAATGGTTCAAGTGGTTACCTCTCGCTAAATGGTGGTATAGAAATTCCTTCCATACTGCAGCAAAAATGACCCCATTTATGGAACTTTATGGATATCATCCACCATCCATCAAATCATCTTTAAGAGAAAATTGTAAGGTTCAAGCGGTGGAAGATCACATCGAGCATCAACAAGAAGTTCTCCAACTCTTAAAGGATAACCTAAATTTGGCACAAAATCGAATGAAACAACATGAAGATCAACATCACAGTGAGAGAATTTTTGATGTAAGAGACTCAGTATTTTTACGGCTACAACCATACAAACAAATGTCCCTTAAGCAAGCTAAGAAGGATAATAAATCATTGCCAAAGTGCTATGGTCCTTACAAGGTGTTTCTAAAGATTGGTACTATGGAATATAAATTGGAGCTTCCTACTTCTTCACGAGTGCATCTAGTTTTCCATGTTTCATGCTTAAAGAAGGTTATAGGTGACAAAATTCCAGTTCAAAAAATATTTCTAGAACTTGATGAGGAAGGAAAAATCATATTGGAGCCTGAAGCAGTCACAGAAACAAGAAGTCAACAGCTATGAAATCGAGCAATTTCAAAGTATCTCATCAAGTGGAAGAACTTACCCACTGAAGATTCTACTTGGGAGGATGCGAATTTTATACAGAAGAATCCGGAGCTACTCAAGCATTGAGGAAAACAATTTTGTGAAGGAGAGGGGCATGTTAGGTCCCTATATTACTATTATAGTCCCTTATTGTTGTTATTATAACCCCTTTATTATTAATGTTGTACCCCTGTAACCCCAATATTGTTATTATTGTGCCCTTACATTATTATTGTTAGGTCGGCTAGGATTATATTATGATCCCATGGACTCCTATATATAGAAGGAGGTTTTTTCATTTGTATCATCCAAGAATTGTTCATTTATGTAATGTAAAGGAGGGTTCCCCCTCGAAGTGGCTTATTTCTAAGTCGTTGATATCTCTTTTCTTCTATTTTTGGAGCTGGTTTCATAACATCTTTGGTACAGCCTGATTGGGCTACACAGTTGGAACAAGCCTGAGAATGTTACAATATGATTGCTGAAGAAGGTGAGGAGGATCTGTGTAGTGTTAATATTCCTGAATCATAAGGAAAATGTGAGGTTTTAGGTCCTGAAGTAGAGATGCCATACATAGAACAACTTGTCAAGACTCAGCAAGTCAACATAGGCTCAAAAGTGGAGCCCAATTTCGCAAATATTGGGGACTATTAGAATGATGACACAGTGACCTAGGTCACTGAATTATCGCATGTGTACCAAGATCTATTCCCGAAAATGTTCTCTGATGTAAAAGGGATTATAGGAGATTTGGGAGTTATGAACATCACTTTGAAGCCTGATGCAAAGCCGGTCAAGCAATGCCTATATCGACTAAACCTAAAATATAAAGAAAAAGTGTGGGAGGAAATCGAAAAAATGCTAATTGTTCACATTATTGAACTAGTAGAAGAGTCTTGTTGTGGAATTCAAAAGATTTGATCCGCGTAATGACAAAAAAATTATTTTGGGTTGGGTTCGAGATGAGTTTGCACAAGGTGATCAACCAAAATCCTCGGTTATTACCAAGTATTTTGAAATAATATCAGCAGGTCCTAGACTTCAAAGCAGATTTCCACCATGTGTATATCTGAGTGAAGAAGGACCTTGCTAGGGTCTGGTACGAGTTGTTGTACCTGGTGATAGAGGAATATGTTTCAACCATAGTAAGAAACTAGTTGAGTGATTGGCTGACTCTGCCCACAGAAGGCACAGAGATGGACCAGGAAGGGATGAGTAGCGTGAATACCACCACACAGAAATTAAAGAAGAATGTTGCGAAACCATAAAATATGGTCACATTCACGACCAATGCAGATATCGAACTAGAGGTTGAGCCAGAGATGGAGGTTCCAGAAACAGGAGGGGCGATACTCACGGGGATGATACAATTACGGATCCATTTGATTCCCACTCCCCTTTTATTACTAAGATATGATAGCCACAAAGGGGCAACGTGTGAAATAAAATGAAGTCCTGTAGGACCACCATCCTGGAAGAAATGGTCCTCACTAAGGGGGACCTCCATGAGATAGAAGATATTGTTAAGAACATAACTAAACATCGATGGGGTAACATTGAAGACCAATACAAGAAGGTATTGGTGGAGGTCCATAAGGGCCTAAAATATTTGCAGGTATAGAGGAGTGCAGTACAAGCAAGCGGGGCCCCAGTAGGTGTAAGCACAACAACACAGGAAATGGAAATTACAACTGATATCCATGCAATGCCAATCCATGTGGGCACACAATGTTTTGATACTATAGAGAAGATGAAGAAGGCGATGCATTGGCAGAAAACACAACTTAATCTTGGTGCGTTGCCTCTACAAACATTGCACAAGTTCCACCAAGGAATTGCTAAATAATTGAAGATTAGAGAGCAACATGACCTAATGGCTATTCAAGATCTTAAGTAGGCAGACAAAGGATGGTTGAGGAAAAACAACTGGTCGTATAGGAGCACGATGCAGAGGTTGCACAAAGAAAAAAGTTGGAGGATATCATCTCCAAAGCTTGCAGCGACCTACCTCGGCTCAAGATTTAGGCTACAACCACCCAGAGGAAAAAGTGGCACAAATTTCCATGATATTAAATGATTCTAAGGCCAAAGTCAACACGGTGCGACTGAAAATGAAAATGAATATAGTCGATATGTAGAAGCAATTGCATCCCTCCAATCCACTAGAAGTCCGGAAGCAACGCACAACTGAGATCAACGATGCCCCTGATAATATTGAATCAAAAGTACAGGAATTCCTTCAAATTTTAGAAGATGTTATGGATGTTTGGGCCTCACTACAAGAGGACCCCCATTGGCAAATGATCTAGAGGGAAATCGCAAAAAATTAGAACAGACGGACCAAATTAAGGTCACAACAAATACTTTAGCATTGATACAGTCGTATACTTGTCTCCAAGAAGGTAAATTTTTGCAGGGACATATCGATGAGATGCACAGAAAATAATAGATTATCATAGCTAGGATGCAACCATGGGAAGTCAAAGCTAGTCAGTTATTGCAGAATGTCGAGAAACAACTGAAGGAATTGCACCAAACAAAGAAGGATATTCCAACAAAAATTACAGGACCAACTACTGAGACATTGCTGAGCGAAGTTTGAGAAGCAAAACATGAGTGCGCCAAAGAAATTCTGCCTCTAAATGATCCCTTGAGCAGTATCAAAGCAAAGATTGAGGGTACACTGATAGAGTGACTCAGAATGAGTCATAGTTTTTTTTTGGGGGCCTGTTCGAGAGAGTACCACTAAAAGAAATATTTTGAGAAAGACTCTGGAGATCAAGGAGTGAACTTCATAACACAGAGTTAAGTTAGAGTCTTAGGGGCATTGGAGTGGGTCAGAGCCCCTTATTTTGTAAAAGGATAGGAATATTTTGTAAACTTTGAGCTATGCACATGGTTTTCAGACCATGGTATTTTAAATGTAAGGACTATATAAGGAGTCTAGGATAGTCTTAGTAGATACATGAAATACTTGATCTGTGATGCACTTGGATGTAAGATTGTTTGGAGTTTGTGTTTTGTGGTTTGGGTTAGAGAAAATTATCCTGTAGTTGAGTGCGCAGAGACCTTAGGAAGTCTACAGCTGAGAGCGTAGACCCCTGCAGCTGAGTGCGCAGGGTGAGACTAATTGTATTGGGAATATCTGAGTATTAATGAAATAATTTTGAAGACAGGTCCATGTTTGAGTTTATGTTTTTGCTTTACTTGCATATTATGTTATCTGTGTTGTTTTACATATAATTGCATCATAAATTCTTGTTTATGGTCGTTTATGCATTTTTTATGCTTTCTTAAGTTAGATCGCACAGTCTGCAAGATAGTTCAACATAAGTGTTGAACTGCAACCATATAGTTAGTAGATTTGTTTTGCGAAGCTTTGTCAAGTATTGAAAGGAAGAGAAGTCCTAAAGCCACACTCCATTGTCCCTCTGGATGCAAAAACCTAGTTCTAGCATCCGCCTTGGGTGATACTTCGAACTGCACAATAGATCATTGTCGAAAGGGCCAGTAATAGTGGGTTTTGTTGGTTTGTGCAGCCATATTTGAACCTGGGTCTAGGCTCCATCAATACAACACTTGGTAACAAATAATATGGTTGCATTTAATACTATGGTGACTCAAATATTATCTATTAACATAATAATTTATATGAAAATAGGTGTATCAATTTGTTTTTTGCTTCAATGCAAAGAGAGAGAAGGGATGAGGGTTTCGCTCTACAAATTTTTAATATTGCAACAAAGTTTCAGATCTAACACAACCAGATGGTCACCTCAAATCAGTGGACCTTGAGCAACCGATGAGCAAAAAAAATGGGAGGGGAGATATCCCATCATATAAAAATATCATGACTGACTATTCTAGTGGAAAATAAAGATCATTAGGATAGAATGAAACTATCAGTGGGGAAATTCATACCCTGTGATGGGCACATAGTGACAGGCTCAGATAAGGGGAAAATGCTTACCGAGAGCCACCAAAAATCCCTGTTTTTTCATTATAAATAATAAAGTGGAAAATTATCGCAATTACATGAAGGATCACACATTGATCTGTAATTTTATATGGATTTGTCCCTCAGAGAAAGGCCTCATCAAATGGATCCATCTAAAATCACAACCAAAGGGTCATATGGATTTAAATCTTGGAGCTAGAGGAATTTTCACAGTTGTTTTTATCAACCCGAAGGACAAGGTGATGGTATTTGAAAATGGGCCATATTTCTTTTATAACACAGGATTATTCATGAGATTTTGGGAGGAATGGTACAACCTAAAATGAAAAAATTTCATGGCAGCCCTGGATTGGGTTCACCTATTCTCCCTTATTTTGGATTTTTGGGATCCTAAAATATTGAATGGGATTTGAAATACCATTTGATGATTTCTAAAAGTGGAATATTCTACAAATATAGGATGTTACACATCTTACTCAAGGATATGCATCTATATTAATATCACATAACCCCTCCAGTAATTTATTGAATTGGAGTATCAAGATGAAGTTTGGCAGCAACTACTATATTAAGAGCATGTACCCTTTAGATGCTGAAAGTGCCATGAATATGGTCATATGTTTAGATATTGTACGCTAAATAAAATTTCTACATATGAGAAATATTTCAAAAAGGAAGATTTCAAGCCCCATGAAGAAAATGATGCTTTTTTCATAAGTAATTAAAAAACAAAAAAAACCCCAAATCTCCACCATGAAATTTCCAGAAATCCCAGACCAAGAGCTAGGTTAACAACAACATATATGAAGCCCTTGCGGAGGTAAGGGAAAATCCAATTGAGCTTATTAAAATGGAAACAAAAGAGGGAGAAATGGTACCTCCTAAAGGAAGTAGTAAACCCAAAATAAAGGGCATGATAATACCAAATATCAAGAAGAAGTGGATATCCAAACCAATAATGGGATATTCACTTGGAATAATCGTCGGGTGGGTAAACATCAAGTAATGTCCTGATTGGATAGGTTCCTTATGTTGGAAAAATTGGTAATTAGGGATATTTTTTTTTTAATCCTCCATCCTTCCATGATCTGGTTTGGACCATTGACTCATTAGAATGGAAATGAACTTGAAGATAACCCCTCGAAATAGGGCATTCGAACTTGAATCCTTTTGGATTAGGGATCCTTATTTTGTATGAAAAATGGGGACATGGTGGAAAGCAATCACAGTGCAAGGCAAGAACCATATGCACACCTTTCAAACTTATGTTGAAGGACCTCAAACAACATATAAAAATTCGAAACAAGATTGAATTTGGGAACATTATTTTTTATGAGAGAAACCTACAAGACAATATCAAAGAGATACAACAACACATGATAAATATCGGTCGATATGATGATATTTCTATAGAATAAGGCTAGGTTTTGAATAAAATTAAGGAGAGAAGGAGACAAGAGGATATTTTATGCAAACAAAAATCAAGATTCCAATGGCTCCGGGAAGGATAAAAGAATACAAAATTCTTCCATAAGGAGATGATTAAAGAATGACAACAGAATCACATCTTTTCTCTAAAATATGAGGCAGGAATTAAAATTACCTAGTACAAAGAGATGGAAGATCTTCTCATAGAAAACTTCCATTCTCTTCTCTAAGAGACCATACCTAATAGAATGAAGGCAATCTAAAGAATCACTAGGAATATTCCTCAACTATTTAATCGAGAGCATAATTTTCCATTGATGAGGGTGATTTCTCTTCAATAGGTGGAAGACGTGGTAAATAACGTGGCTAGAAAAAAAGTTCTAGTGCCAAATATATTCACAAAAAAATTCTATCATGTAGCTTAGAAATTAATAAGAAAACATATCTTGGACATGGTCGAGGAATCCTTAAGAACGCAAAAGGTAAATCCTGGTTTTAATTCCACCTTCCTTTCTATAATTCTTAAATCACAATATTATAAAGATCATAGTGGGTTCAGACCTATAACATTATGTAATCTTATTTACAAAATCATTACCACTATTATGTTTAAATGACTTAAACCCCTTCTTCCCAAGTCAATATCCCCTAAGTGAACTAGGTTTGTTGAAGATCGTTAGGTTTTGGATGGGATTATTATATCTCAGGAAGTTGTTCATTCTCTCAAGAAGCTCAAAATTATTAGTATGATGATCAAAATAAACCTATCCAAGGCATATGAACACCTTAGCTGGCCTTCTCTCTTGAGTTTTTTTAAAGCATATGGTTTTGACCTGAGATGGATTAGGTGGGTTTCTTCTCTCATATCCACCCCTATATTTTCTATCATGCTTAATGAATATCTTTCAAAAACCTTCAAACCCATTAGAGGTCTTCATAAAGGAGACCCATTGTCCCCCTTTCTATGTATCCTTACTTCTGAAGGTCTACGTAGGTACATTCACTTTTAAGCTCGGTCTTCACAAATCAAGGGTCTTCGTCTTTGGGGGGAAGGAATATCTGGAAGGAGAAAATTTGGCCAAAAACTTCACACTTCCTCTAATTGGTTTTCCGAAGGATAATTATCACGTGGGTTCAACGACAAAAAAGAGTATTTCATGGACCATCTTACTGCATATTGTGTGGCCATTGGGATAGTACCTAGAAATACTCCTATATATGTGCATATTTGTAGAGAAATTATGGAGAAATTTGGAATCGTTCTTTGAGCATACATACATGTATCAAAAAAGTATCAAGGAAAAAATTGATATATGGTGAAGAGTTATTTTCTCAAGGTCGGTCATCAATAGAGTTTCGGGTATCCTAGTAGGCTTCCTTATGTGGTAAATATGGAAAGAGTATAACATAATAATATTTAGGGCTCAAAGAAATACTTAGGAGATGATCTAGAAAGGAATCATTAAGAATATCATATAAACCATATTGGTGGCTCGATGACATTTGGATGATTGGTAGGTGTCTCCCCATGAATCTCAGATCCTTTGACAATATAATTTGGCTACCCATATGGTATCCCCATATTCCATGAAACTTATGGTTCCTCCCTTGGAATCTCGAAATAAATACTCTTCTCCTTCGAAGGGTTTTATGAAGATAATTTTTGATGGTGCCTCCAAAGGAAGCTTGGGTGATGCTGGGTATGGGGGTATAATGTGAGACTCTAGAACTAGGTCAAATTCATTTGCACTGTGGATTGTGGATTTTTTAGAAATATTTAACTCATTTCCATGGAGAAAGGGTTACTTTTACCTAAGATGGAAGTACATATAAGAATATGGTGATAAAAGGGGACTCTTCCTGGTGATTGGCATTGTCAAAAAATTGAATCAAGATTCCAACAATGAAATAATCAACCAAAACTTGAGAATTTCTCACTTGGTGCAAAGTATTGGGGATATACTCTACAAAATTGATTACTTGATCCCATCCCACATCAGAAGAGATGGCACTTTGGTAGTAGATGTTCCAAAAAATTGGGGTTGTCAAAACATGAGAAAGATGTTGCAATCCCAATGGATAGGCACTGAATATCGAAAATACATGGGAAACCTTGATCATTGGAAAAACATGGTAATGACATGCACCCTAGTAGCTAAGGTCGGGAGGTGAGATCCTCAATAGAGGTGAGAGCTAAGACAAGGGCGTCGGTGGGATCCATGCATTGGTATGAAATTAAGTGAAAGGACTTGGCAGTGGTGGTTTGACCATCCTCACACACACCGCCCTATGTGAAAGCTACCAAGAACATTTAATAGGTATGCAGGAAGTAATTTTGTAATATTCCAAATTTTTCCTTCAATAAATTGGAATATTAATTTTTTCTATTTTCACTTAGGAGATGAATAATTGGGTAAGGAATCCCAATGGAAATAAAAACATAGATAAAATCCCTCTAGTATGAAAAGGGATCAGCCATGGAACTAGGTTTCACACCCTCATGTGTGAAAGGAGACATTTTGCAAAGAGGCTTGGTTAAGTTTGACCAAGTCAAACAACGTTGTGTATGAGGTGGAAAGCACTACATGGGACAACGTAGAGATAGAGAAGGGAACATTCCTTTATGGAGGAAACCCTAATGGATGAGGCCCATGGAGAGAGAGCCTTCACTCACTATATATTGAGAGGAGGAGAGCCATTGTTATTCATGCTTATGATTATTCATTCCATGTCTATTCAGACATTGTGCATTCTTTGTTGTTTAGCAAGAATTGCTGGGGAATTCCTATTTAGGATTTCCTCACCTTCTTGAGAGGCCTCTTGAAGGTTGGTTCTTCATTTTCCACATATCTTGGCTCAAGGCCAAATCATCCTCTTCCAAGACAACATTATTGCTGTAGCAGCATAATACTGTGTTGTAGGGTGTTGCAGTGGAGACTTCACAACACCTCTTCCATCTCTTGTTTTTCAAAGAGAGAGTCTTTATTTTATTTTGGAGATTAGATTGGAAGCTTGGGAGCTGATTTTCAGATCTTGGAACTTGGCCATAGTGTTATATTCCACTCACTGCATAGTCCCTCTTAGTGACTGCATTATTTTCATGGATTATCTGCAGTGAGGGTTTGCAGATTGTTTGGAGGGTGAGATATCAAGTGTAAGGATAAGCATTCCACTTTAGAGATCCATTGGAGGAGGTCTACTTCAGATTTCTCATCATCTTCAGCCTTCTCTATTGAGTTCCAGATTTGAGTTGCAGTTGCTGCCCAACAACTCCGACATTTTTTTCCATTTTGTGTATTTCAGCCAATCCCTTGGAGGATTGTTGTATTGTTGCTTTCAGGGGTTAGAGCTTTTCTCCCCCACTTTATTTGAGCCATATATTTCCATATCTTTTAGTTATTATGTAATATGGAGTAGTATCTCTTATAAATTGCGTCCTCATAGCCTGGGTTTATGTAGAAATAGAAGTGTTCTCTATTTTCATGTACTTGTCTTGTTGAGGCTTGCATTGACTTTCTTGAGTGGATGTTTGCTCAAGAAATTGTACTCTTTTGCTGCTATAACATTATTTGATGGATATTCAGATCTTCACATGCTCAGGGTTGTAAAATAACGATGTCTTTTCATTTCATGTGCTTACATTTGTTGCAGTCCCTCACCGGGCACTTTCAGAGGACATCTAGTAGTGGGAGATCTGTTTAACCACTCTAGAAGGATTTCTTTGGTCCCAACTCTTGTATTTCAGTCTTATATGTATTGATATAAGGAATCCAGGTCTTTTTATCAAATTCTGCTGCCTCCATTTCTGGAAAAATGTTTTTTCCGACCATGGATTGCTAGCTATTCCAAAAAAGGAACATTACAGTGGTATCAAAGAAAATTTCTTGGCTCAGCCTGTGAGTCTAAGCCCAAGAAGATCAAAATTTTGAAGAAGATGAGTTTATTTTCATCTATTTTCAGATCCAGAGGAGACCCCTCCAAGGAGGTCAAGAAGATTGAATAAGAAGAAGAGGAAGGACCATGCACTTCCTATTCTCATCAAGATGAAGACATTGAGCATGGAAGACACTTGGATCATCAAATTCTGAGTGATTACCTTGTTGAGTATAGATCTCAACCTAGAGACTTCAAGGAGACTCTAGATTTTCCTCATTTCATCCAGTTGAAGGAAGGGAAGAGACCATGTAGCAGAAAATAAATCCAAGGAAATAATTTCTATTGTCTACCTTTGATGGGTCATCTACTGCAAGAACTTGGGTGAAAGAGTTGGTAGCATTTTTATTTCTACATCTTGTAGTAGAGAAAGAAGCTATTGAAATCTCAGTGCTGCACTTGGAGGGTGAAGCCTATGATTGGTGGAGCAGCCACTTGAGCCATGCAAGGGAGAGAAATTTTGCAAATTTCATCCAAGGGTTGGTCAAAACCTTTGATGATGAAAGGGCAAAGGAAGGGGACACCACACCACCGCTTGAGGAACCTTGTGATAACACTATCACACTCATAGAGGAGTAGCCACATGCATCAATAGTTGGAGCAGCCAACACTTTGGAGGAGAGAACTCTTGTAGCCCTACAAGAAGTTCCAAATGCACATCAAGGTATGAAAGGATTTCCACATTCTATTGTTACAACAAATTCTTTTGATCAATGTGGAGATTTACTTTTGCATGACCAGGGATCAAATCCCATTGCTACCATAGAGAAGCTTGGTTGCACTGCGTTGTGCAACATGAAAACTTTCAAGGAGAAAATAAATCATCATCTTTATGAGACTTTGTTGGATTACATATCACATTGGAGGTTAGGGTTTGAAGCCTTGAAGGATGATAATAGACATCTTGCAGTGAGAAACCCTTTCTCCCTTCAAGATGACACTTTCTCAATGAGCTCCTCTCAACTCAAAGAGGAACTTCTACTTTCTGATCCAAGACCTCATTGGTTTTGGAGGATTATTGTTGAGAGGAAGATCTCAAGGAGAGATCTCATTAGAGGTGCACTTCAACACACCATGGAGTGAAAATATTTTCTTCCTTTCTTGCAAGAACAGATAGAAGATGGATAACATCTCTCATGCTTATTTTGGACATTCCTTGAGCCATACACATCATGATGGGAGGTTTTTGCCTACCACCTATTTGGATCTTGATAGGGTATCATTGATCCTTGAGAGGATTGCATTTAGAAATCCCATGAAGTGCAAAGATAGGAGTTTGATTTGTGAGGATGGTAGCCCTCATGGGAGGAGTACCAAGATGAAGAGAAGAAGGAAGTATCCACAAGAGGTTGAGTGGATGTTGTTGATGAGCAAGGAGCTGGGAGGCTACTTGAAAATTTATGATACCAAGCAGCAGGAGGCTTGGCTGCGCTTGTTACTCTTGAAAGAGTTTGGCCATCACTTGGCAAACATTCTTCCTAAGAGTACGAGGATGAATACTTGCATCATTGAGCAACATAGAGTATGGATGCATGGTGTTGATGTGATACTCATATCATTCATTGTGTCATCATCACATGAGTTGTATGATGGAATTATGGGGAGGAAGAAAAATGTTTTTTTTTCTTTGCTTTTTCTTGGGAGAGCAAGAGCTTGGGAGAGCAAGAGCAGATTTTCTCTCACATTTTGCATGATGTTGCAGGAGGAGGAGATGGCATTATCTCCTTGGATTTTGATGATAGGGAGGTACTTCCACTTTGGGAGGAGCTTCTTATGTATTGCAGCATTATGAGAAACATATTTGACAAGGAGCATGTCAAAGAATAGAGCTATGAGTTGGCCAAAGATCATTTGCAAAGGCTAACAACACTGTCACTTGAGAGCTTGGGGTATTGATGGATTTTCCCCAGGATCACTTCACACTTGATGCACTTGGAGGACAAAGAGGAGGTGAGATTAATGGAGTAGTGGATGGAGACATCTATAACATTGGTGTGACCTCACTTGCTATGATCTTCTTGATTTGGATTTCTAAGTATAAGGAGGGTGATCTTTATGCCACATATGGTTCATTTCTCTTCCTAGGAATGTACCATACTACAATGGAGGGATTATTCATATAAACATGCATCATCTTGCTCTCAACGTATGGTAAGAATATTTTTTTTACATGCATGGATTATCTAACACCATATTTTGATGCTCTTACCATTCACCTTCAGTGCATTGCTCCACAAAAGGGCAAGTTTTTTATTGAGCTCCATGGACAAAATTGGGCCAACCTTTATGATGGAGACAACCATATTCTATATGGCCTTGGGTAAGTGTTTCCTTTCATGTATGATCAGTTTATATACTCAGCCATTTTATATCTATCAGTAGCTATCATGACATACATAACTATTCATGTAACACAAAACAACTTGCCATGTGATTTTCTGAAGCAGCAGTTTGGAAAACTGTGCTGTCACTATTGGGAAAACTTTTGGTACATTCTTGCAACACATGGAACCTTCAGAATTTTCCTCATTTTATTGCTGATCATGACCTCATTTTATTATATGGATCCTATTTGTATGAAAAGCATGATTATGAGAGAGACACATGAGTTGGATGTGTCCTTGAGGGAAGAAAATTCCCACAATTTCTGCACTACATTTTCTAATGGGAGCATGGGAGGAGATATGGCCACCACTACAACATGTGTGTTCTCTTTTTAGGTGGACCATGGAATTGATAGTCATCCATTGCATAGCCAGGGGCAAGTGTTTGATCTTGTATTGTTGCTATATTTAGCCATTTACTATTCCTTAGTAGATGTGATGAATTGTATATGTTACTTGCCATACTATTTTCTGAAGTTGCAGTGGATGAAACTGCGTTGTGTCCTTTTGAGACATTGTTTGTATCATGTATCATCATGTAAAACTTTCATCAAACTCCTCATTAGGATGTCATATTATGACCATGTCCTATTCATCATGTATGGATTATTTTGGGCCAGCTTGTTCTTCATTGTTGGAGGAGAACTCTTTGGAGGATTGCTCTTCACTTGGCCATTTGAGGGCAATACTTTTGCAGCCTAGGATAATCACACACTATACACTTATCATAAGTGGAGAGGAGGACTGCTTGCGGTAGGCCATGATGCTTACCATGTTTAGGTTTTCAGCCCACCTTCATTTCCAGAGCTTGAGGTGGAAGGAGATTTTTAGGAGTTGCGTTATTGGGAGGTGGCTCATTTTGTTTGGATGATTGCTTGGGGATGGAGGATCCACATGAGGAAGATGTTCCTCATCACATTTCAGACTCCATGCCTTGAGTCGAGACCTTCCAATTCTATCCTTGCAATTTCTTGGGGACAAGCAACACTTGGGAGGGGAGGACTGTAATATTCCAAATTTTTCCTTCAATAAATTGGAATATTAATTTTGTCTATTTTCACTTAGGAGATGAATAATTGGGTAAGGAATCCCAATGGAAATAAAAACATAGATAAAATACCTCTAGTACAAAAAGGGATCAGCCATGGAACTAGGTTTCACACCCTCATGTGTGAAAGGAGACATTTTGCAAAGAGGATTGGTTAAGTTTGACCAAGTGAAAGAGCGTTGTGTATGAGGTGGGAAGCACTACATGGGAAATCAAAAATATAGAGAAGGGAATATTCCATTATGGAGGAAAAAATAATGGATGGGGCCCATGGAGAGAGAGCCTTCACTCACTATATATGGAGAGGAGGAGAGCCATTGTTATTCATGCTTATGATTAGTCATTCCATGTCTATTGAGACATTGTGCATTCTTTGTTGTTTAGCAAGAATTGCCGGGAAATTCCTATTTAGGATTTCCTCACCTTATTGAGAGGCCTCTTGAAGGTTGGTTCTTTATTTTCCACATCTCTTGGCTCAAGGCCAAAGCATCCTCCTCCAGGACAGCGTTATTTCTGCAGCAACATAATACTGTGTTGTAGGGTGTTGCAGTGGAGACTTCACAACACCTTTTCCATCTCTTGTTTTTCAGAGAGAGAGTCTTTCTTTTCTTTGGGAGATCCGATTGGAAGCTTGGGAGCTAATTTTCAGATCTTGGTACTTGGCAATAGTGTTCTATTCCACTCATTGCGCAGTTCCTCTTAGTGACTGCGTTATTTTCATGGAGTATCTGTAGTGAGGGTTTGCAGATTGTTTGGAGGGTGAGATCTCAAGTGTAAGGATCAACCTTCCACTTTAGAGATCCATTGGAGGAGTTATACTTCAGATTTCTCATCATCTTCAGCCTTCTCTATTGAGTTCCAGATTTGAGTTGCAGCTGCTGCCCAGAAACTCCGGCATTTTTTCCATTTTTTGTATTTCAGTCAATCCCTTGGAGGATTGTTGTATTGTTGCTTTCAGGGGTTAGAGCTTTGTTCCCCCACTTTATTTGAGACATATATTGCCATATATTTTAGTTATTATGTAATATGGAGCAGTATCTCTTATAAATTGCGTCCTCATAGCCCGGGTTTATGCATAAATAGCAGTGTTCTCTATTTTCATGTACTTGTCTTGTTGAGGCTTGCATTGCCTTTCTTGAGTGGATGTTTACTCAAGAACTTGTATTATTTTGATACTATAACATTATTTGATGGCTTTTCAGATCTTCACATGCTCAGGGTTGTAAAATAACGTTGTCTTTCCATTTCATGTGCTTACATTTGTTGCAGTCCCTCACCGGGCACTTTCAGAGGATATCTAGTAGCGGGAGATCTATTTAACCACTATAGAAGGATTTATTTGGTCCCCACTCTTGGATTTCAGTCTTATATGTATTGATCTAAGGAATCCAGGTCTTGGTATCAAATCCTGTTGCCTCCATTTATGGAAAAATGCATTTTCCAACCATGGATTGCTAGCTATTCCAAAAAGGGAACATTACAAATTTTGATAAGCATGTAGTGATATCTCTCGGATTCATTGTAGGTGGAATTATGTTGTATTTAGTACTCAATGCTGCAACTAGATTTCAAAGGCAAGGGAAAATTACTATGGTGGATGAAAGAGGGATATAAAATGCCCTGACTTAAGCTACTAAAGGAGAAACTTTTCCTCATGGAAGCCTTATCTATGGACTATGTAGGTTCACACTTTAGTTTGGTTCTCTAGTTACTCCCTCTATTTCGACCTCCATAATTTAAGTCCACAACTAGGAAGAGAAAATTTGGAGGGTAATTTTGATTTCCCTATGATTTTGAAGATCCTTTTAGTCGGGGTCGGGCCCGTGGCCATTGGAGGGGATAGTCATGATCCACCAGAAGTCGGCATCCTCTAAGAAACAATGAATTGGTGTCAAATGTGGCCAGAACCTACAAGACCAACACCCATCCTTGGGCCCGCATAATCATAAATGGGTGGGAAACTGAGATCACACAAAAAGTAGATAACAATGGCCAAGAGATTAATGAGTGGGGGGAACTTATTCTAGACCTTGGCCATATTCATGGTTTTCGCACTCAGTTTCATTAGACCTTATATATTTTCTAGACAAAAAAGAATCTCTTGGATAAAGCTTTGACAACCAATTTTACAAGAATATCGAGGCTGGAAAAAGAATTACATGAAATTCACAAAGAATTACAACATATCCAACACTAGATCCAACAACTGAACACTTGCCTTGCATGCATAGAGTGACACGTTCCTTGCTTTCCACATACTAATCTACCAATCTTAAGTGCCAAAGAGCCAGTGCCAGTTGAGCCTTTTGATGATTAGTACAGTTTTTAGTATAGTACGGATACTTTGTTATTTTTTTTTTATGTTTAGATGAAAATTAAGGATTTCTTTATATATGGTATAGGCAATTGATCAATAGGAGTTAAACATGCACTCAAGTATAATTAGCCTTACTAAACACTCTAAGACAATTCAACTTTCAGATGGCTTATAATGTAATCAGATGGTCAACACTGGAAAAGTTGAGACTATCTGGTTATGGTTGTTGATATTATAATAGCTGCCTCTTTTTGAAAAAGTAATAGAAAGGAACTTCCAACCTTACAAAAAAAATTTGTTGTTTTATTTACAAAACTCATGGGTTAATCTAGTTGCTTTCATATGTTATAGTGCAACCTTTATGTTTTTGATGAAATAGTCTTATCCTTGTTATCAAAGGAGATGAGACGAAAAACATGGAAAGTCAGAAATCATATGCCTTGTTTGTAAGAGGGTGCTCCTAGAATATAGATAAACATAATTCATGAAGTGGGATACCTAAATATATAATAAAAATTCTAAAGGTATGTTAGGATGTGGAAAAGGAGAACATTACAAGAAATATTGTAAATACAAAAATTGTTGACAAAATAAGGGATCCAATGATGATCCTTATACATAAACATAATCCTCCTTAGATGAAGAAGGAGATCTGTGTTTATATTTTTCAAACACACATGTTGATAGGTGCAATAGCTCCATTGTTACTAAGAGTAGAGCTAAAGAAGGAAAATATACTATACTTTTTTGAGAGAAGACCATTTTTTGGGATCAAATAATGGGACATATTTGAGGGAAGGACCTTTAAGTACCAAATGGTAAAGATATGTCTAGTTTTCCTTTGGATTATGGTTTCTATGAGCATTTCTTGTATGGGAAGAATAATTGGTTAATATTCTCCTTTGGTGCTATCGGTGAAGATGGAGTATTATAATTGGTACACAATGTTGTGTTTGTACTTATTTGATTCCATCACTAGGTAAATATATGTACTATGTCTCATTTATAAATGAATTCTCAAGGAATACTTAAATTTATTTATTTAGGAGGAAATTTGAAGTCTTTGACGAATCGAAAGAGTGTAGGGCTAGTGTGGAAAATTAGATAAAGAAGAAAATTAAGGTATCAAGGATAGATAATGGTTGGGGATTGTATAAGAATTAATTTGAGTTATGTAAGAATTGTGGTATAAAAAGGAAGAGGAATAATCCATACACACCTTAACAACATGGAAATTTTTAGGGGTTAATATTCATGGGTGGGCTAATTTTCTATACTTTGACAAAAAAAAATGCGTCAATTTCCATTTTTTATAACAATCATTCACCCAAATTTTTAGCATAAAATCATCTTTATCTTAAAATCCCAAAATTTTTATAGAGATTATATAAAAAAATTAAAAAATTAAATATTTTTACAAAAATATTTCCAAACATTTTACAATTTTCATATCAAGGACTAGTAATATTCACTAAGGTTTCTAACATTTAAAATGAATTTCCATCCTTAAAATTTTCCCTATTTAACATAATGGAGTTGTAGAAAGGATGAACACGATGTTGATGGAAATCTCAAGAAGCATGCTCAACAATGTCGAATTAGGACAATAATTTGAGGTAGAGGAAATGAATACTACATGTTATCTAGTAAACCAGTCACCATCATTAGTGTTGGATGAAAATAATCCACATGAGGTATGGAATTTTATGAAACAATCTCTTAAATATCTCAAGGTATTTGGATATGATGCTTATGCGCAAGTTCTAAAGGAAAATAAAATAAATTTGGATAAGAACTCTTACAAGTGTATCTTTATTGGATTTAAAGATGGTCTAAAAGGGTATAATCTTAGTGTTGTAGCTGCTACAACCACCATCCAAAATGTTTCCTATGCTTTGATTTTGGAGCCTTCCCTTCTATCGATAGAGCTTATCTTTTACTGTTGTCAAGTAGCCGTGATTTGTTCAATTTTTATCCTTTGCATTTGTGCTTGTGTTTGCTTTCTTTCATACTTATATGATCTTTTTAGTCACAAGCTAACCTTCTCACTTGGCCTTACAACAATTATGGGTTTCCCTCCAGAAACTGTGCAATCCATGAGGGAAAGGAAACCTTGATGATGGAAGCTGTGCAATATAGGATGGAATCTCATCCTTGAGCTTGAGAAATGGTGTAGTCATGGATAAGAACCTAGCACTAAGCTTAGAAACTATGCAATCCATTGTTTGAAGCTTAGAAAATGCATAATGCACTGAGCTACAAAGTTGCTCAGTTCCCTAGAATTGTGCAATATTCCTTGGTAGTGTGCATGGAAATTTTCCTGAAAAAGAGAAAGAAAAAAACAAAAAGTGAAAAAGAATCCCTATAAAATATGGATTCATTATTAATTTCCCAAAGGTGGCAGAGTTTATATTTTTAGAAATTTCCACCAAGTGTTGTTTTTTCCTTGATTTTAGGCATGCACATCATAAACCCTAATATTCTCAAACCTGTTTAATTGATGCCTCTAGATCTCATTTATACATTCGATCTTGGAGCTCTAGCATTCCCAAAGAGATGAAGGAGCCTTGGTGGATTTTGCATCACTTTTCCAGGTGAGTTTTTCTTTTGTCATCTTTTGCCTCTTTTTCTATTTCTTTTGGCAGTTTCGCTTTTGTGAGTCTTTTTATGCTTGTTTATATCCATGATTGCTGGATTTTTAAGCTATATTAGATTGTATAAATGTTGCTTTATTTTTTTTTCACCTTTCATAAATGTCACTTTATTTTTCTTATTTTTTCACATCGATGATCATTGTTTTGGTGACTCTCCTGACATATTCTATTTTCCTTCCATTTTTTGATTTAATGGACTTGATTCACACTAATACATCGATAATTAGTCAGATATACACTTTAAATTACAATACCTCTAATATATTATTGTTTCCCACACCCTCACCTAGTATATCTTCACTTCACTTGCCCATGCATTGCTTTTCCTAGATGAGCATTACGCAAGTCCAAGGCTCAAGCTAAGAGCTTGGCCTCTGAGTATACATAATGTGTAGTACAAGCTAGCCCAAATTTTCATTGCATGGTGCCATGGCTCATTCCTACCACCTTTACCACTGAGACTACAGAATGTGCACTCTCTCCTTGTCACTTCCCAGTATGAACTGTGCATTTCATAGTCTCAAGCCTCATCCTACATCACTAGCTATTAAGACTGTGAAATTCAAAATTTCCCTAGCTATTCTCCCTCCCTTGACCATGAAAATTGTGAAATATCTCTCATCAGTTCACTGTTTTATTTCCTTATCTTGCTTTGAAATTGGATTGATAAATTCTTATTTATTATTTCCATGGGTTCCTTTTCCCTCCTGCGGATATCACAATTTTTGATCATTTCTCTTTAGCATTCATTGTTAGCATGGAACCCAATAGATTTTCTTCAAAAGACACCACATAAAGTAGTACTAGAGAAGTAGTTGAGAGCACAGTAGTAAACTTGCCAGTGTATTCAGACACTCAACTATTTGTGGAAAATGAATCAGATCTTACATGGCCAAAAGTCAACGCATATTATTTTTAGAAAAGAGCTTCAAAGTAGATCTAGAGGACCGATAGGTATATGAAAGTGTTCGGTGGTTGGGGTTACATAGGCTTGCATGCAGATATCCAACCTTCCCATGTGTAGATGTTATCAGCTGGATTGTTTCACATATTGATGTGAATATTGTGACTTTGAGCAATGACACGGGACATAAGCTTACTACTTTTCTAGTAGAATATTACCCTCTTATGTACAATTTTCCCAAGACATAAATACTCATGGATTCATACTTCTATGCCATCAACAACTATCTGAGCATGAAGGAAATTGTTAAATGTTGGGTGAAATAGCCATCAAAGTTTTGACAAACAGGCACCAACACATACAATACAAAGTCTCTTAGGAGAGCCTATCATCTCTTGGTTATCCTAGCTTATCTAATCTATGGTCAGTAGAGAAAAAAGACCTTTCTTGAAGGGTGGGAAGTCTTATTGAACCAGGTTGTGAATGAAGGGAATTTTTTCAACTAGTCAGATTTATTGGCTTCACAAGTTAAGAGTACATGTAGAATATTTCTGAAATCCTCCCAAGGGCAGGAAAGAAATATTCTATATGCCTGCATATCTATTGGATGTAATATTTGCACATAATGCATTCCATGGCATGGACTGGACTTGGCTGAAACCTCAAGATTTTTTCGTGTGCATCAACTCTAGACTGCTCTCAGATTGCATCCATTGAGGAGTAATGTAGAAGATAACTGATCAATTCCTCATTCCATTGTACAAGATTATTTTAGAGGAAGAACCACCTTGCATGTCAGGTGGGGCAATGGAAGCAGTAGTGGAGATAACATATTTGTTTTCCTCACCGGATGGTACCTTCCTTAGAGTGTTCTGTGGTCATAAGTAACCACATCTTTTGCCAAGGTATGCCACTAGTAGGCTTGTCATGCAAGAAGTTGCATCTCATTTCTCCACAAGGTTTTCAGCGGCTTTGCATGGGAATAAGAAAGCACCTTGTACAAATCTTCCTATGAAAATTGGATTGTACGATATCAAGAACCTAAAAGTTTTGGACATCTAAGGAAAGATGATAGAGAAGTTTGCATTCGGTACTGGGGAATTTAATCCATATGATCCCCATGGTATTTTCAAATACCATTGTGTGAGAATTCATTTCTAGTGGCTCAACGAGACATTTTATTACTCAGATCAGGATCCATGGAAGAATTGTTATAATTCCTCCAAATTCCATGATCCATTCAGTTTTTTCGGAACTTCACAGGTGACTCCACAATAGGTAGCTACATTGGAGCAGTTCCAACGAAAGGGAGAAACCCCATGCATGATAAAGGAAAGAGAAAGGTTGCTTATAGTCTATTATGAAAGAATATTTAGTAGCAAAGGAAAAGAGGAAACAAAGGATTAAAAGAGCAGAATAGAGGAAGAGAAAAGAGAAGAGGAGATTGGAGGAAGAAAAGAAGAAGAAAGAAAAATAGGAGAAGTAGAAGTAGGAAGAAGAAGAGATTAAAGGCACAATAGTAGAAGAAAAAATGAAGAAACAAGATGAAGAGAAAGAAGAGAATTGACAACGAGGAAAGGAGGAGAGAAAATAGATGTAGGAACAATATCTTGCTAAGAAGATTGAAGACTTAATAGATATCAATGACATGGAGGTAGAATCGAAGCCATAGAATCAAGATGTAAACCTGATGCCAAGTGAAGAACATGTCACTAGTCAGTATCCACCACCTCTAGTAGTAGAGCTAGCTCCAGGAAAGGAAGAGGAAGTTGTTCCTCTCGATAATGATTAAGTCATGGAGACATACAATATATTGTATGATTAAATTCAAAATAATATTGTACAAGAACATTAGAAGAATTCTCCAGATGAACTCAAATAAAATACATTTATTAGATAATGGTTGCTAGTGGCAGACACCAGGAAGTATCTCGATGGAATTTCCACAACCAACTTGGCCTTTGCTGGTGTAGAAAAGTCAAAAAATTAGTATTCGATGGACGAGAACAAGCAATTGGAAAAGAATTTGCAGGATATTAGGTAAGAGGTAGAACAACTCCACACAACAGCTCCGAACGTAGCTTCAACATAGTTCCATTTGGAGGAAATGCAGGCAACAATACTTGTTGAAGTACCGATGCTTGGAGAAACAATGCATAATCTCTATGAGGAGCTTGTTACTGTGCATAAGGTAGTTTTCCCATTTCATGCATTGTAGAAAAAATGTAAATAATTTATCAAAAATCTTAGGAATGTACAAGTTTCCATCATCTTCACACATGAATGGTAAATGCAATACAAAGGGGCACCACTTGACTTGGGAAATAAAAAAAGCAACAGGAAGAGCTAGAGAAATCAAGATTTCAAATGTTGATCTAGAACAATAGAAAACTTTCCTTGTTCATTGGTAGCACTCATTCCTCGTATGCGTGGTTATACAATAGCTTGGATTTCTTGGCGCGTTCACACCGGATCCCATCAGTTGGCTCAATCATGGAAGCCAAACCCAGGAACAAGGTTAGGCAAGATATAGAAGAATAATTGGAGTAGCTTAGACATATTTTCACAATGGAATACTTGGAGATGAAAAACAGAACATGCAGAAGTACATTGGTGGTCTTGTCCAAGTGAATACAATGTTGCTCCTGCACCAGAAGGAAGTTCAAATTAGTTCCGAATTATTATACCCATATTCCATGGAGGCTAGAGTTTGCTTCCAGCGATACACCATCGCACAGTTTGGGGATCTCATTGCACAGTACCAAGCTTGGCACCGATACTTGAACGAAATACATCAATTGGAATTTATTGAGTTATATTTTCCCAAAAATCAAGAATGATAGTGTTTTTTCTTGTTAGGCTATCTAGTTGGCTCTACCCTAGTTTGTCTCATATGGGCATGAGTGTATTGTAATATTCCAAGTGTCAATTGTGGAATGTGAAGATTCATGATGTAATGCAATTGAATAATAATTTGTAGAGAAGTTGAAGGGTCATGAGGGAAGTCAAAGAGTCACAAAGGGGAATGTGAAGAGTCACCCCTTCTTTTTTAAATACATCCTCATAACTCATATAAAGGGATTTTGGGAGCCAATATTTTGGCTAGGCTTAGGCTTAGAATTAGGAGTTTGGGAGTTTTGTGAGAGCCTTGGATTATCCGTAGTGTAGAGGGAGTATATTTCTTTGGAAGAGCAGGTGATGTTGACTTCACATTCCATAATTGGGGCTAGTGGTTTGTCAATGGTATATGTATGATTGGAAATATCACTTTAATAAAATATTAGAACTGACACATTTTCATGCATATGTTGTGAATATAGTAGGACTACTCATGTTGTATTTTAAATGTGCTTTATTTAACTTATGCTTATTCTTATGAAGTATTCCATTTGCATTGTTAAAAATCTTGTTGAATGTGTGTTGTTTTATTATTTCATCATTGTTAACTTATGAACTATTTTTCATATTAGCTTGTGATGCCTTTATGATCATGTGTCTCTTTCAAGATGTGTACTATTGATTCGATCACGGGTCGAGTACTACTCTAACCATCATGTACAATATGAATATCTTTTAATTGACTATGGCTTATACAGGTTTAAATGAGAATGTTAGTACATCGATTATAGTACATAAACACATAAACATAAATAAAAAAACCTTAACATATCAAGAAGCACAAACACCTAAGTAAGAGAGACAAAACCAATTGGTAACAGAGTTCACAGCATAACTCTTGCAATGCAAAAAAAAAAAAAAATTGCTCCAGTTGCTCTACAAGCAGCACATGACATGTTGAAATTGAATCTCCACCATAGGATTATCCACGTTGCAAAACCCAGCCACAAACTCTAAAACCAATAAAAATATCGATATCGGGTTCATCATAGGCTCGCCAATTTCAGGTCATGGTGGATATTTTAAGCACCCTTCTATTTGCAAGGCTTCCAAAGCCACGAAAGAGCAGCCTTTTATACCATGGTGATGAAGAGGTGGAGCTTGCCAGTGTTAAAATTGAGCAAGCAAAAATATAATGTAAGTTGGTTCTTGTTGATGTTAGGACCATTTCGATGAGCCATGGCCTTCTTGTAAAGAACCCAATTTTTCACTGATGAATGCAAAGTAACATGAAGAGCAGATGGCGTCTGCGATGAGCCAAAGATTCAGATGATTGGAAGATAATATAATCTAATCCCTTGGGTAGATGGTCCTTCGGTAAAAAGTGTATTCAGCACTGAAAATTTTTCAAATGGGAAAAATTAGACATTGTAGAAACCTCATGGATTGCTTACCAAACTAGCACCAAGCACTTTCTTCTCATAATCATGCTTTTCGAATGGTGGATGGAGCCTCCCTCTTCACAAGCTATTTCACCATATGTCTGCTTGACTTGTGGCGAATTTCGGGGTGCAACTTCCAACACTTCTTCTCCCAATGGCCACTAATTTTGCAAAAACTGCTAAAATTATGTCGTTTCCCATTCAACCATGTCTTCATTATAGGAGGATTCAGAAGGTTCTCATTCTTCTTGGCCTCACTTCTTGTGGACACATTTGTCTTGTTAACCCATACTTTCTTTGTGTGATGCTTAACTACATCACAATTGGAAGATCTATGAAAGAAATCATTTCTCTTGTATGTAAAAGAAGATTTTGAATGATTTTCATACCTTCCCGACTTGTCCTTGAACCGATCGGGACTAGGTGGCTTGAATCCCTTCCTGGAATTGGGTGACAAAGAGATGGTTTTTTCTTCAGCTACCTTTAAGCATCCTCCTTTCTCTTCCTGTCCATAACCCAAGCCTGCAAATGGTTTTCTTGGTAAAACCTCCAATGGCTGGGTGACTCCTTGGCCATTTATGCCAACTCCACCTCCTATATAACCCATCTTCGTGAGGATATTAATGCAAACATTAGTTTCATATTGAGAGAGAACAAAACACGAAGTAACATCATATACCTCGGTTTGAGATGCAACATTCATTGTCTCAACCTTCTACATCTTAGCCAATAACTCCTCTTTGGCTCGTAGCATCTCTTGAAGCTTTGACTTTTCCTTTTCAGCTACCTGAAACAATCTTCGCAATTATGCATTTTTGGCTTGAATGTTGTCATTTATCTCTTGCAACTCTTTCATTATTTCAGCATGCTTCGCCCCTCTGCCCATCCTGCAAAGCATTCACCTACTCTGATACCACTTGATCTGATCACGAGTCGAGTACTACTCTAACCATCGTATACGATATGGAGATATTTTAATTGACTATGGATTATACAAGATTAAATGAGCATGTTAGTCCATCTATTATAGTGCATAAACACATAACCATAAATAAATGAACTTAAAATATCAAGAAGCAAAAAGACGTAAGTTAGAGAGAGACAACCAATTGGTAACGGAGTCACCCCTCCATCTCTCTGGGGATACATCCCCGGATCTTCTTCAATTGGAATGCATATCTTCTACATTCCTTCTTCAAAGTAAGCTTTCTTACATTCAGGCTCTATGGCTGAGCATTAGCCAAGCACTATGGTTCTTAATGGATAAGCATTATCTCCTTTCTTCTCCCCTTCTCATGGTTCATGTAAGGAATATATAATATTTTCCCTCACCCACTCTCCAACAAAGAGCATTAATTACAAGGCCCACAAATGTAGGGCCTAATTACAAGGAAGGAAAAACAAGATCCTTGAAAGTAGGATCTCCAACAATCTCAGGCTCATAATTGGGAAAAGTCTCAAAACCACCTAAAGACTCTTCAACCATGCCCTTGATTCTCTCAACCTACAATTGAGAAAAAAATAGAGAATGGAGTGAGGTGGTTTCTCACATAAAAACCAATTTCCCTAATTACATTGAATGAATAATATGTGAGACAAATTTTCTCTCACAAATATTAATCATTTATATCAATAATGCATGGGTTTAATAAGGGCTCATAAAATGCATAATTAAATGCATGAGCATAATTTCACCCACTTACGCACTTTGTCACCAAATTTAAATCAACATGGCACAAAGTTCTTTTCATGTGCGAAGGTCCTTTCAGATCAACTATTACAGGATTCTAAGGGTCCCACTCATTTTCCCTTCGTGTGTTAGAACCTTCATGCATTGCACTTGACTTTCTGCAGGGTCACACACTTTCTCTCACCAAAGTCACCATACATCACTCTATGCATTATTGTGGCGAAGGAATATCATTAACACCCACTGCATCGACAATCGGGTTTTATTCCACATGGGACTCCTTCACATAATTATGTGAGGTCTAATTCAAACTTCATATTGGGGAGACCCCTGAATGTTGGTGGGTCCAATGCTGTCAACATTTCTAGTGCTAGAACGAGGGTTGGATGAAAAGAAGAGCCCATGAAGTATGTTTGAATTTCCATGCTGATTTATGGATTCTTGCCATATCTTAGACCTAACATGTTTTTCGAGAGCCAAAAAAATAAGAGTGTCAGTGGGAATTACCTATTACTTGTCAAATATGAAATTCAATGGAAAGGGTGAAACAACCTTTTTCGAGCACACCTCTAGTTTTATTTAATTTTTCACTAAACATAATATCTATTGTGAGGATGTTGCATGCAGGTTGTTCGTCCTCACGTTCGATGAGCATGAAAGGGAATGTTGTTACAAATTTTATGTTGCTTCAATACACTCTTTAAAACATATTTCCATAGAAATTTATTGTAGCTTTGATAGGTATCATTATAAATTTACGTTCAATAAAATTATGTGATTGCGAAAAGCACCTGATGAATCTCTTGATGATTTTCACGATCGTTTCATTCATTTTTGTTTTGAATTTTCTGAAGATGATGTTGAATGGCCTTTATTGAAAGAAAAGTTTGAATTTCTTTTTCACATATCGATGAATCTGCATGAATATGAATCTTTCATAAGTATCCCAACATACCTCAATATTAAATATTCTAAATCTGCGATGGATGAAGTTGTTGTTCCAAGTGACTCTCCATCCCCTTCTAATCAAACAACTCCATTTCCGTAGGTTGAGGTGGGAAAACTTGAGAATTCATCTGTTGATTTACCACCATCTTCTCCCACCCCACATACTCATAATTCCAGTGCAAATTTGCACTAGAAATCTGATGTTTGTGTTGAAGTGTTAGCTCCTCGTCCTCCATCCTTTGGTTCCTTTGGTCCTTCGGATTGTGAATTGTTTTTTTCGCCGGTTTCAAATGTTTCTTTCGATGTTAGTGAGGATGAAGATTTGGATGGAGTTTGTGTTAAGAATTTTTTTTTTTTGTATCATGTACAATTACTATGTGTGGGAGTCCACTTTTGAACACAAATTTGTGATCAAGGATGATTCTTTTCCTTCTGTAACTCTCCCTCATTATCCAGACATTTTCTATGATTCTGTCATTCCTTTTGAATCTTGTGAAGAATTAATTTTTTTATGATATAATTACTTTTTATCACTCTCATAGCTCACGGAATGTCAATTGTACATCTCAATGTGGAGAGGAAAAGCCTTCTCTTCTTTTCTTAAATCAATTATCTGATCATTTTGAAGAAAGAGAGGGTGAAATTTCTTATTTTCAGTATTCCCCTCTTTATGATTCATTAGATCATGAAGGTCCATATTTTTTCGGTCTTGAACTTTCTTATTGTGGTTGTCGTGATATTTTCATTAATTCATCTGGTCAGGACTTTGATTTTTTCACTGTCAATCTTTCTAAGACACCAATTTTTTATGATATACCTTCTGTTGATTTGGAACTTCCACAAAATGTCGAGGCACTTTAGCCGGAGCAGATGGTTATGTCAGGTTCTCATGGCCTTGAAGCCAGTTCCAAATCTTATCAAAACAATGTTGAATATTTCAAGGCTCCTCATCACTCTTCCTCACATATTGAAAATAAATATCTCTCAAAAATTTTTCATCTTCCATCTCTATTGCATGATCTTATCACTCAGTAATTGGAAGAGTTATACTTAACAAGCACTATTGCGAAATGAAGATTTTCCTCTTTCTTTATTTTCGCCTTGTTTCAAAGTTCAAAAGTTTTTTTTTGCATGCCTTTGAGTCGCAGTGTATTTGGAAACCATAATGCATCCAGAGAATGCTTCACATGCACTTTTATTTCTTTCTTTTTTGCATGCATCTTCAAACTTCAAATGTCTTGGTATACATTATCTTATATTTCTTGTTTCTTTTTATGCTTGAATATGTTTCTTGATATGCATTCCCTCATTTTCATAGGCTAGCCAATGCATCAGTGGTTACACTGGAAGTTTCATTTTATGTAAGTCTAGCCTATTCCCTATTAGGTTAGGAGTAGGAGTTGTTGTTTGTTGTTTTCCCTTGTTTTTTCTGTTTTTTATTTACTTTCCACTCCGCCCCTTTCTTTTTGTTTCTTTCAAAGTCATAGGATAGTGTTCACATTGGACCATGTTTGGTTTCTAAAGCAAGCATGGTGAAGTTCAAGAGGAAGTTGTGTTACTACCAATGCTTGGTTTCATGTTTATTCCCTCTCTTTGCGTGAATATTATATTCATTTCTTCGATGATACTTTGATGGAAAATACATTCTTTTTGGAGAAAACCACAGTCGAATCTTGATGCTTAAATATATTACTAGTATTGCCTACTCTAATCGGTCTTTTGTAAATTTTGGTTATCCCTTTCCAACTAAGTCGAGTTGAGTAAGGAGGGGATGAAAATATTAAGAACAAGTGTCTCAGAGGTGTATATAAATATCCTTCTTTGAAGGGACAACCTCTTGTGATCTCAATAAGTCAAGATCCCTCTTCTGCCCCATGAAATAAACAAATGCCTTTGCACAGTAACATGAACAAAAAGAAAAAAATTGAAAAAATTAAAATAAAGGATGAAAGAAGAGAAAGGCTTCCTTTGCAGGGAGGTGAAGCAAGCAACTCCATTGGGGTACTGTCTAGGCTCATTCGAAGTGGAGCAATGTTTGTGTTCCTGAAGTGACTCAGTCGTGGTACTGTTGAGGCCTACTGTCAGTGGAGCAACACCAGATATGAAAACTAAGATTCTAAAATTTGTTTTAATTGTATACTTATATACTCATATACCCCTCATCCCCAATCAAAACAACTCAGTTTGACTTGGCTTGGTTAAGTGTGCTTTCGATAAAGAGAATGGTAGGGAATATATCTTTAACTAAAGCTAAGTAAATAAGTTATGGTGATCAATATATTGAACAATACTTCCTGAAGAGTTAGACCTATTTTGCATGATACAAGACCCATACATAGAGATGGAGTTCTACCAGTGTGTCACTAGGTGTTGTAGTTGCTACAACCACCCACCAAAATTTTTCCTATCCCTTGATTTTGGAGCCTTCCCTTCTATCCATAAGAGCTTATCTTTTAAGGTAGTCAAGTATTCATGATTTGATAAAGATTTATACTTTTCATCTGTGCTTTTGTTTTCTTTTTTTCATACTTATCTGATATTTTGAGTCACAAGCTAACCTTCTAACTTGACCTTACAACAATTCTAGGATTTCCTCCAGAAACTGCACAATCCATGAGGGAAATCCAATCTGGATGATGGAAACTGTGAAATCTAGGATAAAAGCTCAACCTTGAGGTTGAGAACTATGCATTCATGGATGGCAGTCATCGACTGAGCTCACAAATTGTGCAATCCATTCTTTGAAGCTCAGAAACTACGCAATGCAATGAGTTGAGAAGTTGCCCAGCTCCCGCGAATTGCACAATATTCGTTGGTAGTGTGCATGGAAAGTTTCCCTAAAAATAAAAAAAACAAAAATAAAAAAGAGAAAAATCATCACTGGAAAATAGGGATTCATTAATAATTTCCCAAAGGTGTAACATTTGTTATTTTTAGAAATTTCCACAAAGTGTTTCTTTTTCCTTTATTTTTGACATGTGCTTCATAACCACTAATCCATTGAAACCTATTTAATTGATGCCTCTAGAGCTCATTTTTACATTCGATATTGGATCTCTATCATTCCCAAGGAGATTAAGGAGTTTTTAGTGGATTTTTCGTCTTTTTTCCGAGTGAGTTTTGATTTTGTCATCTTTTGCTGAATTTTCTATCTCTTTTGGTCATTTCGATTTTGTGTGTACTATTTTTCTTGTTTATCTTCATGTTTTTTGTATTTTTAACTTATATTAGCTTATGAAAGTGTTTATTCATTTTTTCGTTCGCCTTTCATAAGTTTCGCATTAGTCTTTTTGTTTTTGCACACAGTGATCGTTGTTTCGACGACTCTCCTCACATATTCGATTTTCCTTTTGTTTTTTTTTTTTCTTCACTTGATTCACATCAATATATCCACACTTATTTATATATACACTTTAAATTTCATTATCTATTAGATTTTATTTTTTCCACACCCTCACCGGGCAGTTCTACACCTCACTTGGCCATGCATTTCTTTTCCCATCTAGGCATTGCACAATTCCAAGGCTTAAGCTGATAGCTTGGCCTCTAAACCTACCAAATGTGTAGTACAAGTTTCCCCAACTGTCTATTGTGCAGTCCCAGGGCTCTGTCTTGCCACCTTGGCGACTGAGACTGCACAATGTGTAGTCTCTCCTTATTACTACCCAGGATGAATTGCAGAGTACGTACTCTCAAGCCTCAGGTTGCATCGTTGGCTGCTCATACTGCATAATGCATATTTCCCTCAGCTATTCTCCCTCCCTTGATCATGAAAATTTCCCGATATCTCTTATCATTTCACTAGTTTGTTGCCCGATCTTGCTTTGAAAGTGGATTTGAAAAAAGTGTTTTTTTTTTCCATGACTGCCTTTTCCCTTCTGTAGGTATCATAGTTGTTGAGAATTTCTCTATAGCAACCAATATAATTTTGGAAACCAAGAGAGCTTATTAAAAAACACCATAGAAATAAGTACCGGGGAAGAAGTTGAGAGAACGTCGATAAAATTTCCAGTGTATTTAGACACTCAACTGTATGTGGAAAAGGAATCAGATTTTACATGGTAGAAATTTAACAAAGATTTTTCAACAAATAGATTCAAAGAAAATTTAGAGGACTGACATTTATATGAGAGTGTTCAGTGGTCTAGGTTACACAGGGTTGATTGCAGATATCCAACCTTCCCATGTGTAGATGTTATCATCTAGATTCTTTAACATATTGATGTGAAGACTATGACTTTGAGCAATGCAAATAGCCAAAAAATTGCTACTTTTTGGAAGAATATTGTTATCTTATCTACCATTTTCCCAAGTTAGAAGCATTCATGGGTTCATACTTCGATGCCACCAACAACTATATAAGCACAAAGGACATTGTTAAAGGTTGTGTGAAAGAGCCATCAATGTTTCGACAGACACCCACCAACACATATAAGACAAAGTCTCTGAGGAGGGCCTATCAAATATGGGTTATCCTATATTGCAGAATCTGCGGTCAGTAGAACACAAAAACCTTTCCTTAAGGGTAGGAAGTCTTATTGAAATAGGTTGTGAACAAGGGGAATTCATTCAACTAGTTATATTTATTTTTTTAACAGTTAAGAGTCCATGTAGAAAATTCCCAAAATCCTCCCAAGGGTGGGCAAGCAAGATTATATATGTCTTCATAACCATTGGATGAAATCTATGCACATAATGCATTCCTTGGCATGGATTGGACTTGGAAACCTCAAGACCTTGCCGTGTACATCCACTAAAAAATGTTGTTGGATTGCAACCATCAAGGAGTAATGGAGAAGCTAACAAACCAGTTCCTCATTCTTTTGTACGTGATTATTTTTGACGAAGAACTACCTTGCATGTCACGTGGGGTAATGGAAGTAGTAGTCGAGATAGTAGATTAGTTTTCCTCACCAGATGGCATCTTCCTTAGAGTTTTCGAGAGTCAGAATTCGTCGCATCTTTTTCCAAGGTATGCCATCAATAATATTGTCATGCAAGAAGTGTCATATCATATCTCCACAGGCTTTTCAGTAGCTTTGCATAGGAATAAGAAAGCACATTGGCCAAATATTACAAGATAAAGAACCTAAAAGTCGTGAATACCGAAGGAAAGGTGATAAATAATTTTACACTCTGTACTCGAGACATTAATCTGTATGATCCCTATGATAATGTGCAATAATTCACTTCTAGTGGCTTATTGAGACATTTCCTTGGCCGAAGGAGGATCCAGAGAGTAATTTTTATAATGCCTCTGAATCCTGTGAGCTAGATAATTTTGCAGGAAATTCAAAAGGTAGCTATGCCAGAAGAAGTGCCAACAAAAGAGAGAAACCCCATACAGGATAAGGGAAATAGAAATTTTTCTTATAGTCTAGGGGGAGAACGAAGCCACAAGATGAAAATGGATCTAGCTATTATGAAAGAAACTTTAGCAACAGAGGTAAAGAGAAAAAAAAGGATGCACAGAGCATAATGAAGGAAGAGAGAAGAGAATAGGAGATTGGAGGATGAAAAGAAGAAGTAAGAATAAGAAGAGAAGGAGAAGCATTATGAATAATAGAGGTGAGGCATAATAGTAGAATAAACAACATAGAAACAAGCTGAAGGTCAAGAAAAAAAATGAAAACCAATAAAGGAGGATAGTGAACTGATGTATGATGACGAGATTGATCAGTAGATTGAAGAGTTGATAGATATTAATGACACGGAGGAAGAACCAGAGCCATAAAATCAAGTTGTTGACCTAATGGCAAGTACACAACAGGTCACCAGTCAGTCTCTACCACCTCTAACAACAGAGTTAGCTCCAAGCAAGGAAAAGGTAGTTGTTCCCCTTGATAATTATCTGATCATGGACATGTACAATCCATCATATGATGAACTTCAAAAGAAGATTTTACAAGTGTGTAAGAAGAATTTTCTAGATAACTGCACATCGCCTGCATTTATTAGAGAAAGGATGATAATGGTGAACACTAGGAAGAATCTTGATGCCATTACCTTATCCAACTTGGCCTTCACATGTGAAACAAAGTCAAACATTCAGTGTTTGATGGTTGAGAACAAGAAATTGGAAAAGAACTTGTAGGTTGTTAGGAAAGAGGTAGAACAACTCTGTGCAACAGCTCAAAACACAAATTTTTCACAGGTCCATATGGAGTAAATGAAGGTAGATATGCTTGGTGAAGTATTGACACTTGCAGAGACCATGTGAAAACTCTACGAGGAGCTTCTTACCATTCATAAGGCAATTGTCCACTTGCATGGCTTGCAACAAAAATGTAAAGAATTTTTAAAAACTATCAGGAATGTACAATATTTTATCACTGACATGTATGAATGGTCAATGGGATACAAAGGGGGACCGCTTGACATAGGAAATAAAACAATGCAATATTTTGGATGTTGATTTAGAACAACAAATAGCTCTCCTCGATCTTTCGCAGCATTGAGGCCTCATATGAACTGTTAAAAAACAATCTTTATTTCTTAGTGAATTCACAGAGGATCCCATGAGTTGGCTCACTCACGGAAGCCAAACACACAAATCAGGTGAGCCACGAGATCGAATAATAATTGGAGCATATTAGACAAATTGCCACAAAGGAAGACATGGAGCTGAATAGACAGAGCATCTAGAAGTACATCAATGGTCCTATCCAAGTGAACACAATGTTTCTCTTTCTCAAAAAGGAAGTTCAAACTGGTTCCAAATTGTTGTACCCGGATGCCATGGAGGCTAGAGTCTTCTTACATCCAGACACCATCACATAGTTTGGGGATGTCATCGCAAAGTACCAAGTGTGGCACTGATACGTGACCGGAATACATCAAATGGAAGTTTTTGACCTAGATTTTCCCCAAACTCAAGCATGATAGTGTTTTGTCTTGTTAGGATGTCTAGTTGGCTCTACCATATTTTTCTTACATTTGTATGAGTGTATTGTAATACTATTTTGTAAACAATTTCTAAGTGAAATTACAAGTGTAAATTGTAGAATGTGAAGGGTCGTGATGTAAAAACTATTGAGTAAGGCCTTGGTTGAAAAAATGGAATCCTTAGACAAGAATGAGGCTTGAAATCTCATTGATAGTGAATGGTTGCATAAGAAGCAGTTAAATGTAGAAGGAAAATTTGGAGAAATGAAAATCTTGGCTAGTAGTAAAAGGTCATTCGTAGGTATATGGAATTGACTTTGTCAATATTTCTTCCTCTTATTATGAAGTTAAATTCTATTAGATGTATTTTACCTATTATTATTATATTTCTGTTTTGAACTAGAAAAAATGGACATCAAGATATAATTCCTACTTGAGGATCTAGAAGAAATATACATGAGTCAAGTAGAAGTATTTGTAATGAATAGAAAGAAAAAGCTGGTATGAAGCTTGTAAAATTCCATGTATGGCTTAAACCAATCAGTAAGGATGTGGTATAAAAAATTTAATACTTATACATTGGGACTTGGCTTAATAGGGAGCAAAGTGGATCACTATGTGTATTTCAAATAAGTTGGTGATAGTATTATTTATTTGGTATTGTATGTGGATGATATGTTCTTGACTAGAAATGAGAAGGAAAACATCCTAGACATGAAAATTCAGTTGTCTTCTAATTTTTACATAAAGGGTATTGGTGTTTCAAATTACATTTTGGGAAATGAAATTAAAAGATATCGGAAAAATATGAAGCTATAGTTAAAGCATAGGAAGTATTTCGAGACAATATTGCAAAGGTTTAATATGCAATATCGTAAACTGGTGAATGTCCCTATTCTTGTAGGCATAAATTAATTTGAAAATTAAAGTCCTAAGACAAAGAAAGAGATAGAGGACATATCTTATCTTATGCTCCATATGATATTTTGTTTAGTAATTTGATGTATGTAATGGTATGTAATAGACTAGATATTACATAATGAATGAGGGTATTGAGCACATAGATGTCAAAACTAGGGAAGGAGCATTGGACAACAACCAAGAGGGGTTTCAATTATTTTCAGGGCACTATTGTTTATGGATTGTGCTAGCAAGGAAGAATTGGACTAAATAAAGTGTTGGGTGTAAATGGATTTTTTGATGTAGATTGGCCTAGAGATTTGGATTGTAGAATATTTACAAGTGATTATGTGTTTAAATTATTTTAAGGATCAATCAATTGGATGAGAAAGAGAAGTTATATATTGGAACTCTCAACTACAAAAGCTAAATACATGGAATCAAATCATGCAAGGAAATAATTAGAATGGCTAAAAATATTGTCTTCAATTGTTGGGAAAATACAATAATATTTAGGTGAATATTATGACAATAAAAGTGAAATATTCCTATAAAATAACCCAACTTACCATTCTATGACAAAGCATATTTATGTTCAGTATCACATTTTGAGAGATATCATTGAATACAAGAAGGTGCTACTAGTAAATATGGACATTTTGAATAACGTTGTAGATTCATTAACAAAATATATGAACATTGAGAAGTTTTCTTGGTGGAAATAAACAATGGGGATTGCTACCCTAGATTGTTGATCTTGTACTTGTGAGATGTCATGTATGCAAAGAACACAACAAGTGAGAGAGTGTTGGTTATTTGTTATATTCTTTGTGCAAGTACCCCCATGTGGAATTTCTTGCATTGGGACCAAAATTGGTGTCACAAGGGGGATGAGATCCCCCTTACATGGGTGTTTTTTGGAAATGGGCATGAATATTTTTTTTTGGTGGTTTTTTCATCCATTTTTAATAGTTTTGAGCATGCAATTTTTACTTTTTGGTGTTTTTGGGCACATGGTGGTTCAACCCATGGTTTTTTAATTCCATTCAAGGAGCTATAGTTGTATTCTAATTCAAGGTTAATGGAATGGGGGTTTATGGATGCTACAACATATACATATTGTATAGTAAAGGAAGAATATATTGAAAATTCTTTCTAGTTTTCTCCTTTTGGATTTTTAGGGTAAAATAACTATGTTACAGTGTATGTGTTCCATTGTAAATTTATTGTTTTATTAAGAATATTTTTGCAATAATTAGTTGTATAGGGTTAAAAAATACAAGAGCTAGGGTTATTCAATTGATAATTTCTTTAATGAGCTATAAAATTGAATGTTGAAAATGCAGATAGAAGAATGGAAAGATGCCATCTAGAATTACTTATTGTAGTGTATAAATATATTTAGGTTGAAGTGGAAAGTTGTGTTTGTTTTGTAAGAGTGATCCAAATTTTAGAATGAAATATACAATTATCTCCAATATATATATTATATTTATGTAGAAATAAATAAATGAAATTTTTAGGTAGACAGTTTTAGAAACGTTAGAGTGGGTGATATTTTCCTTTTCATAGATATGGTGGAACCTTTGTTAAATTTATAGGGTTGAAACTTCCAATATGTGAATCGAACTATGCCAATGATTATTCCCTAGCATGGATGAATCAACCTTACAACAATGGAGGCAACCTAGCCAAAGGATTCCTAGTATATGTTTTTGACATGATAGGTTCAATATTCCCGAGGGCTTGATAGAGGTGAAAGGAAATCAATCACTAATTGGAGTTAATATCTATAAATTAGGTTTCAAATGAGAAGAGACTTTATGAATCCAAGATATTATTTAAAGAGGAATTTATGTTTATAAATAGGTAAGGGAATGACCCCTATGAATGGGTGTGTGTTTTGATAGTTATCATAGGGACCGATTCATACAAAAGACTCATACCTTGTTTCGTAACCTAATATCATAGGTTTGGTAAGATTGTAACACCTCTTTTTATCTGTAAAATGATCATATGTCACACATTTCATTACTTATGGGTACTAAACTCTAACAAACTCACAATGTTATTTAATCCTAGATATGAAGAATTTTTAATGATGTTTGACTCAATTCTACCCAAAAAATAACAAGATAACATTGATTTGGGCCACCACGAACCTAAAATGAGGTATTTGAAGCTAGATATGAATGCAGTTAGGGGTTTTCACCTCCAACTAGACCGAAAATTTAGGAATTTCCCCAAATATATTCCCCAAGGGTCAAAATATGTCAAATTGGTCACCAAATTACAGGAGTTAGAGGACACAGAATCCAAGGACCCCACTTAGGCACTAGATATCCAAGTGAGACCTTGTGTCTAGGATAAGTTTAGAGAAAATTTAGGAATATATACACTACATTAGAGCAGTAGTTTCATATAGTTATCATGTCATCATTAGGTATGTCACATGCAGATAACATATAATGGTGGACCATGAAAGATGTGTCCCATTGTGTAGGTACATGTGAGTATCCAAATTTGAATTTCATATGCTATAGAGAAAATTTATTACTAGGAATGGGTGCAAACTAGATAGGAAGTTGTGGCTTCCTATTACTTGGTAGATTAGGATTATTTATAGGAAGTGGTAAGAGATCTTGTCTTTGGGAATGATATTTCTATTAAAGTTGCTAGTATTATTCGAGACTTCAATTTTTTCCAAACAATAGACATATGGTCCATCTATTTCATCAAGATGAATGATTTGTAAAATAAAAAATGTAATCATACCATTACCTTTGTCAATGTTGAGAATCATTCGTCTTTATTTGAAATAATTAACATGTGCAAAATAATCTATCTCCTCTTATATTGGTTCACTACTTGGTTTACTTGCTATGGAAAGCCAAACATCAATTCTACCTATATATTCTACTACATTTATCTTTTATTACCATCCATAAAATAAATTCAACTTATCACAATACTCTTGTCCAAGACTCAATTAAGGACTATATCTGGCCATTCCAAATCCAACCTAGAAATCATATTTCCCTACATAGATGGGTATAAGAGAGAAATATAATGTGTAGGCTTAACAATGACCTTTTTCTTTAATATATTAGTGTTTTGGGCTTGCACATACCAAAGGAAATTGAACTAGGTGGATGGGAATATATTTACACAAAGGATGCATTTTAAAATAGGGTTGTATCATATGGATCCATAGTCGACTAGAAAAAAAACCTAAATGATGTAATTGTTAAGATGGAATTATACTTTCCAAAACACTCAACATGTATTTCAATCCAACTATCAACAATTGGACATGAATGACATAGCTACTATTCGATTTTTCCAACTAAGGGAGAACTAATCATAGAATATGATTTACACATCAAAGAACATCACACCAATAATCAAGGCAATCAGAAATAGTGTCATAATTACTAATTCCAACTAACATGACATGAGGGACAATTTTGGTGGTTCAATTTTGCATGTAGGTTATTTTCCATGCTTTTTCTAAAAAAAAAAAAATTTCCAGCTTCCACCTTTTGTAAAATTGATTTGCCAAAATTTTATAAAATAAAATTATTATACATTAAAAATAACCAAAGCATTATAAGTGTATATAAAATCATTGTAATATCAATATTTTTACAAAATTATCACCAAACAAATTTTTTTTTTCATATTAAAATTTAGTAAGATTTACCAAAACTTTTACACTTTGTAATAAATTTTCATCCCTAAACTTTTTACTACATGACACAACCAATGAAAATTCCAAATAATTAAAAAAACATATACATATTTACTTTGAAATTTATATAATGCACTATGCCATTTCCATGACAACAATCAACAATAATAGATTAATAGAGTTGCTGATTACACTAACTCTTCAATTTATTGTTAAGTGGTTAAGGAAGGTGGTTTATACTACATGTAAATCCAACCAGTTTAATTTTTCTGTTAAACTACACACAAACATTCAATTCCAATTTATAAATTATAACCCTAACAGATAAAAACATCCATAAAATAAAGTACTCAATCACAAAACCATGTGAATGATATTTTTTTTTTTAATAAAAAAATATTTCTTTACTAATAGAATTTTGTTTTTATGTACTTGGATGATAATCTATTTTATTTAGTTTATTTTGTTTTTGTGTACTCAAACGATATTCTACTTTATAAGGCTTATGGTGGTAGTGAAAATTTGTATCACTTTACATTTTTGTTGTAAAGTTTACACAAGTATTGATTTCATGGCGAGGAGTGAGAATGGGTTCTAAGAGAGTGAAGGATGTATTGGATTAGAAAGCATTTGAAAATCTGCATAAGGCGTAAGCTTATGCATGAGGTAAGGAGTTTCAATAGCGTTGTTATTTTCTTAAATGTTTTAAATGGATTTATGCATTAATGATGTAACGCATAAGGCATAAGCTTAATTTAATTGAGGACATGATAGACGTGAGGTTTAGAGTGTATTGAGGGAGAAACTTACTAATGCACTATTGATAGCGTTGTTATACTTATATAGATGGAGTAGCTATTAAGGAACTGTTAGGTGGGAGGGAAAACCAGATAACATTTATTTTAGAGGGAAATTAAATGAGACGAGAGAAAGGTTTTTGGCTTATGATTTGGAATTTTATGGTGTGGTCGAGGCAATGAATGATTGAAATGATTATTCGCTGCAAAAGGATTTAGTGATTTGGTCTAGGTATATTGATCAACAAGTCCTTACTTAATTAGCAAGCTAAGTTTAATTAAAATCTACACATATTTGTTGAAACACAAGTCAAGTAAAAAGTATATCATTTATTTATTAATAGGATAGTGTTGATGTTGAATATAATGAAAAATTTATTGATTGCATTTGAAAGAAAAAGGAGTCATATGAATAGGAAAATGATTTCATATTGAGCGTGAAGTGTTTTTTTAAGTCTAGTGACATGGGATAGAATTCACGAGTTACACTATTTATTGTAAGGAGGCTAGATGTTTGTTACATGTTTGAACCCATATAGCTATGTGTTCTTAAATATTTATTGCACAAGGATTTAATAAGAAAATTGCATAGTGAAGGATTAGAGGGTCACTATAGTTGTGTGTTCTTAAATATTTATTACACAAGGATTTAATAAGCAAATTGCATAGTGAAGGATTAGAGGGTCACTTTGGAGGGGATAAAGTTCAAAGTTTCCTAAAATGGATATACAATTTTCAATCTTAAAAAGAGATGTAGGTATATTTGTTGAGAGATGTTGAATTTGACAAGTGGATAAGAGAGTGACTCAAACATTGGATTGCATAGTTGTATCATTGGATTTTGGTTTAGGTTTCCTAAACCACATAGATATAATTTATTTTCTAATATGAAACAATTCATTCTTTATAAAAATACTAGTGACACAAGCTATTGTGCATATTTGTTTTTAAAGGAGACCACGAGAATATGTGGACTACTAATGAACATTATTTCTAATAAATATAATAAATTTCTTCCCCATTTTTGAGGATATTATGGAATAATTTAGATATGAAGTTGCACTTTAGCACTACATATCATCCGAAGACAATAGATGGACAAATTGAAGTGATAAATTGTAACTTGGGAAATATTTTGAGATATTTGGTAAATGATATTATTCAAGAAAAATCTATTTTTCTTATGATACTAAAATGTGGTGATTTAATGGAATTTGGCCCTTCCTAAATTATGTAAGAATGTGACATAAATATGGTAAATTATTTGATTGATTTTCTTGTTGAAATATAGAGAGAGAGAGAGAGAGAGAGAGAGAGAGAGAGAGAGAAATTTAATAAACACATTATCTCAATGGAAGATATAGTAACCTAAATATGAAGAAAATTTAATAGTGTATAAATAATAGATAATTTGAAGATATTAAGTATTATTTTAAGAATATGGGGTGCTTAGATAAATATTCTATATTTAATGTTATGTATATTTATAATTTTTCCAATGAAGCTTAAGATGTTGTGAATGGACAAAATAACAAAGGAAAATGCATCTAAATATTGTGATAATTTTGTATGAAAAGTGTTTCAAAAGTGAAGCACATAATGTACATAATATTTAGTGAAATGGATATGTAGATCAAGAAAAAAGTATTTTTCTTGCTCAAGGAATATAAAAGCCTTTCACTAAGCTAAGTTTGGATTAAGATCATCATGATGAAGGCTTGATTGCATTCTAGAAAATAATTGGGAATAGAAGAAGTTCACATCAATAGATGGACATTTGGAAGTATATATGGGGTGTATTTTGTTAAATAAAGATGAACTGTAGTATTCATAGAGGAAATTGGATATTAGGTGTGAGATTTCAAAGTCCTAGGACACATTGTAGTGGTATAAATGAAGAAAGGTGAAACCTTTACAACCAATAAGTTGAGGTAGATAAGAGGTTGAGAGGTGAATAATGAAGGGTAAATTTGTCCATTGTGGAGGCATTCACATCGAATTGGGATGCATATTGAGTCATGTGGTATCTTAACCCATAGATGTAGAACTAATATGAAAAGAAGAGGCTTTATGTGGAAGGGGTTAAAATTAAAGTGAAGGAAAAGGAGGAAATTTTGTTGAAAAAGATGAATGTAATGATTTGTAATCTTTCATATATATTCCACTAGAACAATTTGTCTCAACAAATATTAAAATAGTTTGAAATCTTAGACTATGTAGATTTATTTCCTTAGATATTATATTTGTTATCTATAGCTTATCGATTGAATTAAAGAAATAATTGAAATAAAAAATGGAAAAATAATATTTGCATAAAAACATCATCCACACATATGAAGCAAATATTTATTCTAGGAAACCAAAAATAGGGAAAAACCAAACAAGAAGGACTATCCTCTTTTATCTTTACTTGAATTATAAACATGCATATAATAAAGGAATAGAAATTCATTTAGCATTGTGGCATGAATGATTTCCATAGAATATTTATCCTCCTCTATTATGCTTTGAAAATATCATTCTTAGATGTTTTACTCAACTATGGATAAAGAAAAGCACAAAAGAAAGGAATCCCTTCTCCTCTTAGCGGACCAAAATTTAACATAACATGATAGTCATTTAAGTTTTGGAGTTTTACTTCCTCAACCCTCAATGTGATAAGGTTTTGGACCTTCTAGAATATCATTTAAAGTCCTCATGTGGTTAGTTTCATGTGTGGTTAAAAGGGGTCATGGTATCCACTCATATCATGGTGACCAACTAGGTAAGTCATCTTATATGAGACATAAAGTCAATATACAAGCTTTGATTGAGGTGATATTTGGATTTTTAGAAATGTGTCATATTATATATCAATGTCAGGGATATATCCATGAGTTCAATACCTTGAATCCGTAAAATACATTGTTTGATGCCTCAAAATGGATCTGGAGTGTTCCAAATCCCAATTTTTCAAACTGGATTTTTCCACTAATATTGGTCCTACATGCCAATTCCTCCATTTTTCCACCCATAAATTATTGTTATAGCCTATCCTACCCACATTGAGTTAGGATGATAAACCTTTGACTTGTTGAATTTGATGCATAAATTTTTCTCTTGTTTTAACCTCTTTTACAATAAAGACACTAGTCCTACACTAACAACCTACAATTTATAACTTGGGACCTTAAACACAACTTTTCCTTTTACAACTTGCATACTTGTTGGGAATTTTAGAGTTTGTCATTCCGAAGGAGATCAACTCAACCTACTTGTCCATGAGTTGGATAGGGTCAATTATTGTAGAAATTTCCTAACTTCTCTAGCCCCTAGGTTTTCAAATACATCCTATGAGCTAGTTTAAAGGGCCTATATATTGTGATCATGGAAGAGGAAAAGAGTTAGCCAAAAATTGTGAGAGAAGTCTACCATATTGTTTGGGTGCTTAGAGACTGGCTTTAGGGGAAGATTAGGATTGTGAGCTGAAAGGAGGACCCTCTTGTCAAGGTATAAAATTTATTCATTTTTATTTATTAATAAATTTTTTTTGTCCCATATACATGTTGTGTTTATTCTATTATGGTTTATGCAGTTATGTTTTATATGTGCTAATTTTACCTTTGCAACGTGCAATATTTTCTTTGTTTGTCGATGTTTGTGTGCTAGGATTTGGATCAAGCTATACAGGAGTGATATTCTGGTGTAGCAGTGGGTTATTCATAATATGTTTCGGATCCAATAGAATTCATCTGCCTATGAGGGTTTTAGGTGCACATATGTTGGATTTCCATTTATAAGTGTATACATATTTATGAATTGTTTCTAGGGGATTATCACCTATTTGATATCACACGTGTCTGGTGGGTTTTGGGTAAAACCTACGAAGAAATAACTCCTTTTACTATATTCATTCTGGTTACAACAAAATTGGTGACTCCATTAGGGAGTTTAACCTTTTTTTTGTTTTCTCTCCTCTTTTGTCTTCAGATTATTGTTTTTTGTTGGTTTCCACGTCTCTATATTTTCTTATCAATTTGGTTTGAGTGTTATTTAGGATAATTTTCCTCATGTATGAATAGATATGGTATTTATTTGATCTTAATGCATATTTTTCTAAAGGCATGGGTCTATACTATACTACAAAGTGTTTTTCCCTAAAAACACAAGTTGTATATATGAAACATGTGTCTAGTTTTTCATTATGCACACAATAAAATGACTTCTTCCTTCAGAAATTGAGTTTTTAAGGGATTTTTCCTCAAAACTCTTTCTCAGTTTTTAGATTTTTCTTCTATTATCTATATAGGTTTGGATATGTCGAAGTTTTTCTTCACAATTTTTTTTTATGGATTGTATTTGATTGATTTTGAAATTTTTATGTTTCCATCAAGGTTGTTTCACTCCATTATGGTTTCTTTCATTAGCACTCTTTTCCTATATGTGTTGTGGTTGTGAAAAATCCAATCTAATTGGTATGGATATGTAATTTTCATCTATTCATAATATTTTATCATTGAAATTACCTTTATTTTTCGAACCTCTCATGTCTTGTCCTTGAATCAGGGTTTAATTTTTTTTACCTTTGTAGATCCTTTTTACTACATGAATTTTGTTGTCTCCATTGAAATACAATCCTAAAATTTTATTTGAAATTCCTTTTTATATTTGTTTGAAAGTGATAAACTGATTTTGGTGATATTTTTGTTTGACAAACCAAGTTTGAGCTTTTGAATGCTTGGTGTTCTTGCTTGTTTTTTGTTCCAAATATTTTTGTGTTTCTTCTTGAGCTATTTTTTTGGATCAATTTTATGTTATGAATTTAGTGAATTGTAGAAGTCAAAATTTAGAGTGTGTGAGGTTTATTTATTTATTTTGGAAAGGAAAAGGACTATGTTCCCTAATGTATCTAGCTTTGATTTAATGAAAAACAATAAATTGCATTTCCGTATAGCTTAAAGTATGATTGGTCTTGAGTCTTTACACACCATATCATTTGCACACTGCTTCCTTTGAGTAAATAACATACCATAAAATAAATTCTTAAAATAAAATTTACCTGAAATTTATATTTTCTTTGTTAGCACACTAACCGTAGCTTAGGCTAGGTTATTAGATTAGGGGATTGAGGTAAACTCTTCGAGACCACGAAATAAAACCTACTATTTTGAGCTAGGGAGGGAAAATCCACTTGCAGTGACATGTTTTATGGGAAGCACTTCTCGCACAAGGGCCAATATTGATGTCACATAGGGGCCAATAGAGTGTTCTACCCTAGTTTATTTATTCTTGGTGGCATTGGTCTACATATACTGAAGGGTCTCTCTAGGAAGTGTTCAAGCTTAATACCCTACGTTTTCATGTAGACCTAAATAATGATTATTTCCCCAAGTCAAGTTGTTGTATGTGGTATTCTTAGTGGCCGTAATCATAGGTATCTTAATTGGGTGATGGTGAGGGGGGATATTTGTTGTGCTTCAGTCATAAGTTGGTCAAACTCAGTCAAATATTATGGGGGGTAACCCATGAAGCATAAGGGTACTTGCGATGGGTTTAAAAGAACCGTTAATGTAGTTTCCAACATATTTCCCAAATAAATCTTTACTATTGACTTGGATCATAATCAACCAAGATTCAATATTGGGAATATCCCTTTCTCTCTCTTGTTTTATGTGTGCTTTACTCCTTAGATCTAATAGGGTGTGTTGTTTGGTCAAAGTATAGTTTGACATAGTGGTTTCTTAATTAATTAAATTTAATAACAAAACATATTCATTATATTTTTCCAAAATATTTGACATTCCAAGAGACTTTTAAACCTTTCTCATGAAGAGGAAGGTCCACCAACTAGGACGCCTAATGCAACTCTGGAAATGGAGGAATTATATCATACTCAGGTTCAAGGGGATAACCTTGGTCCTTAGAGGGAGTGCATAGTTACTATTGAGGTCACTGATGATATTTCACCATCACAAATTAACCCACCTTTGACTGGCCCTTTTGGCCCTATTCTTACACAATGAAGATCGTTTGGTGTTGAACCCTTTTCCTGCTCTCATCATATGTCTGGTGAAAGAAATGCTTATACCAAGGGAAATATGGGTACCTCTTCGCCTTCTACATCGATAGTATCTTCTGTCATATCATCATTACCACCTCTTAATGTGATAAAGTCCAATCCTACTTTGAAAAATATTATGTCCCCTTCTTTAGGCATTCCACCAGTTACTTTTATGACCCCTGCATGTTTTCCAATTTTTTCTATATTTGTGACTTCATCCACTTCTCTGTTTGTAATGGGGGTAAAACCTATTCAATTGGAATGAGATGGAGTGTTTACATCTTTTTTGTCTATTCCTATGATTCCTTTACCTAATATATGAATTTCTGCTTCAGAGAACATGTAGGTGGGATCTACATTTTCCTTTAGCCTGGAAGGGGGCACTAATGTTTTTTGAGGAGTATATCAACCTTGGGTAAGTTCTATGTTAGGAAACATTCCTTTCTCTAGGGATTTTTTTTCCTCCAAAGGGGCTAGTTTACCTAGGCGCACTAACCCCACTAGTATCATTATTCCAACAAGTTCCTATGATTTTGATGATGGTTTTGCAAAATGAGGTTCTTGTTCTAGTGTCAGGTAAAATACCATGATAAAGGATGCCTTTATGAGTCACTAGTTCCCTAGAGGGATTTCCCCTAAACGAAAATATACATTCACCATATATGTTGGTCGAGGAGTGTAATATTTTGGGATGAACTATAACATTCGTCCATATTAATCCTCTATTAAATATGTTACGGGTGGACTACAAGGTCTATTAGGGGACATATTTTTTACATCCTGATCCATCTAATGAAAATCATATTCCATTTCTAGCATCGCTTGATTTCCTAGACTTAGAAAAACACAAAAATAAGCCCACATACCATGATAATAAGTGGCCACGAATTCCTACTAAATTACATTATGATATTCCTAAGTTGGATGGAAGCTAGGAGAAAACCCATAAATACATAGCACAACCTACCATTTATTATGCTCATAGAATTGTTCGGTGGATGATTATGTGATATTGCAGATTTTTCGACGAATCCTTACTGGTGATGCCACTAAATGGTACATTGAAATTGAAAAAGCATCCTATACTGACTATACTTCTTTGGTCCATACCTTTTTGAACATTTTTAGTTACTGCCACAAAAAAATCTTGGGATTGAACCCTTGTACACATTTAAATAGGACAAATCTACTCATATTTCTAATCATATCCATCAGTGGAGGAGACACGAGAGGCTAGTTAGAACTGAACTTCTTAATGAGGTACTTAAAGACTATATTACCTGATCCTTGCTTTCACCTATTCCCAAGGACATCTCCAGGGTTAGGGATACTACCAAGGATAAAACCATTCTAAGTGCTAGGCATATTTATTTGATTTATTCTTAGTCGAGCACTTTATATGATATTATTCCTAATGCTACTTTACTTTCGACTAATCCACAATGACATAATCTGGGACTTCACTCTGATGGTGTCATCGATTCCATTTCCTCTGATGTTGTGATCCAGATAGCCTCTCAGCTAGGGAAATTTATTTTTATGTTCCAAACCCTAGAAAGTGCATCTTGTTCTCAACAAGCACAATCTCCTAACTAGACCATCAAGGTTCTCATGGTGCATTCCCCAACACCAAAGAATCCTAAACAACCTAGTAGGAAAAAAAAAGGAATAAATAAAAGAATAAAACTAAACCTACTCAAGAAAATACTGAAAGCCAACCCAACCAAGGTGGGGGTATAATTGAGAGACACCGCAAGGTTAAATTTCCTTGTAAAGTTTTTTAGGGAGATCATATTATTCACGAGTGACCAAATATATATGAAGTTCACCATATTCATGCACCAATGGAATCCACCCAATAATCAGTCATATTTTCTCATTCGTTCCATGCTTAGACAAAATATTAAATGATTGTGCAGGCTCCTCCACCTTCACTTGGGGGAATGAGGGTCCAACATAATATTCTTGTAATATATGAACCTATACATGTTTGTATTGAAAAAGTAAACTTTTTTATGAGAACTAAGTCTTACGATGCCCTTGAGTCGATTTCTTCTTCTTAGGAACTAGTCATATTGACTGTACCCACTAGACCTCTCGCACTAGATAATCCTTTGGAGTAATTTTATCACCACCTAATGGTGTTATCTGTAAGTCGATGAACATCCCAAATGCAAAGGCTACTAAACACTATAGTATTGTTTATATTTATTCCAAGCATTTTGTTCCATGTATACTCTTCAGGTTCCGCAAATATTCCCTACACAATGTAAATCCTTGTTGATTACTATCAGAGAGGTTGAACCCTCCGAGTGAAGTTTAATTACATTTGATGTTGATGCCCCTTATTTTATACTTGCTCTTTAGGTCACTTTCCATATCTTGGTTGTTTTCAAATATGAGATATTATACATTCATGTGGATGAAGGGTCTTCTACTTGTGTTATGTTTGTTTCATGTTGGAAAATTATTAGTTCTCCAACACTCATCAAGCCAATTTCTACCTTTAAAACCATCGATGGACATACCTTTGTGCCTCAGGGTGTTATTCCTTAATTTTCCATTGAACAAAAGGCGAAAAACCTTGATTGTAGATGTTGAAGTTGTTGATTCTCCCTTAGATTATAATTTTCTCCATAGCCACAATGGGTGAATCTATGCCATGAAACTTTTTGTGTCCTCGGTGTTTCATGTGCTTCACTTTCCTCATGAAACCAATATTATCATGATACATAAATTATATTAATGCATGCCACTGAGTAAGTATACCACTAGGAAAATTTTATGCCATTTGTTGGTGATATCCCTACAGATTATGAGAGTGTTGGTGTGGGAATATTTAAAATCCTATCACTTGTTGGTTTCTTTCCTTTACCCCAAGAAAATTCTCCTTATTCCTCAGTTTCTACTATGCACATGATCTATTTTATTACTAGTGGAACCGATTAGTCTCCTAACCATTGGGTGGTTCCTTCTCCTTTGGAAAAATATTTTTATGGTGAGAATAATCCACCTTTAGCAAAATACATTTCCTCTCTAGTGGTCCCATCAGTACCTCTTCACGTTGGTTAGAACCTCCATAAAAATAAGGAATATGACTAGAATCATTTTCCCATATGGGCCATCACTCTGCCTATTCCATGTGACTCCATCGATGACGAATCCCCTTCCTCAAAATTCATCTTGGAGGTCATGGATTCACTCGCTACTTCAAGGAATATTACTCCTCTTGATGCCTTATTCTCCTCGAATCAGAAAAGGTAGATATTGGAAAAGTAACTCTTGAATTGGGTCAAGGGGATTATCTAGGCCATCCCTGGAAGTGCCACCCTTAGACCGAGTCAAGTCTTAGGTTTCTAATATCGAAATTTCCAATTAATTGTCCAACTCATATTAGCCCTTTGGTTGGTTTATCGCCCCCCCTTTATGTCTTGATATTCCTTGTCAAGGAGTTGCACTAACTCATGAGACCACTCACATTTCATGTCCATGGGTCATTCCTAGTAGAAATATGGTTGTAGGTTTTCTTTGGCATCATGAATCTTTAGGAATTTGGAAATTCAACTCTCTACGGCATGGCCCCATCATGGTGTGACATATGGTACTGAAAACTGCCCAAGAGTTCATGTATGAGAACATTTGGCTATGGAAAGTAGTGGGCACAACTTGAAATGACCTATTTAACTATGTCACTCCTTGTACATACTATACATAGTATTGTGTATGATGTTTTTGTCTCTTTCTGGTTTGGGTATTTTGATGGTTTCCTTAAGTAACAATTTTTTTCAGTTCTTGTTTGGCATATATTAAGACCATATCTGATTTATGTAGGCTTTGAAGACATTGTGTTGGCTCAAGGGGTCCTGACCCAGGTTCTAGGTAATTTCACAACCAACAAACCCTCCAACTACTGGCCCTCTCGGCAATGATCTGCTTGTGCAGACCAAAGTCTCACCCGAAGTAGTATGGGGGGGATGTTGGAACCAGGTTTCCATACCCAGAGGGAGCTTTTGATGTGGCAGATCTTAATCCTTCATGATAGAACTAACACTTAGCCGAAACCAGATCTACTCGCAGATAAACCCTTAAACAGTAAAGCAGTTTCGCACGACCAGATAATAATAAATAGACTTAACCCTTGTGCATTCACAGATCATTACAAAATCAACCCTTACTTCAATATAGATTTACGTAGAACAGATCACTATACTTAATTCGAATCTAACAGCTAAAGTGAAATAATACTTGCACACATATGCAATCCAAATTTGATTTATCATTCACTAAAGTAAATACACATTCAATAGCACAGATCCAGATCTAGAATTGTATTAAGCAACATATAGTTCACATAACAAATCTAATACATTTAACCACAAAAATCATGTAAAAGTGGGAGTTCGCCAAAATTGCATTCTTTATTAAGAGATCTTCAATTTAGTACAATATTTCTGCCTGCACACACAACAGCAGAGTCTATACACACAACTTAGGACTAGGTCTCTATGCACACAGTGAGTAGGATCCTTTCTACCCAGACAGAACGACCCAAAACTTAGCTCAAGACACAAAACATAACATCCATACATTCATATCTCTTACTTTACTTGACTCTTACATATTTATATCTTTCGAAATGCTCACATACCACGGTATCAAACCATGGTTTGAGAATCATGGTTTTCCATTTTACACGTTACAATAATTAAGGGACTTTGACCTGCCCTAAAGACTCTTGACATCTGTGTGCAACACATAGAAACAAAAAATTAACCAAAAAATAATAAAAAATTATTTACCCTAGGTGACGCTACTCCAATATGCCCCTAACACAATCTAGTGACTCATCCCAAGTCACTCTTGTTCATCTTCCTGCATTTTGTCTTTGAGTGCCTGAATGAAATGTTGAAATGACAAGAGGACTTTGGCTCTTTTTGCCTCAACGTTCTGCGCTTCTTCCCCCAATTTTTCTATGGTTGGTCCTTCGGTGGCCAAGCGAATGCTTCTTTGGGTCTGCTATAGATTTTTTAGGGCTCTGTCAATGGTTTGGGAGAGATAAAAGGACTTATCCACCCATGGATTCATTTTTTCATTTGACGAGTTCTCTCGTTGGCGCAGTTTGTCAATTTCCATATGATTGGCACAGCTCTCTTGTAATCTAGCGAGTCTCTGGACTGGCACGAGGGTCAATGCAGTGACCCGAATTTCATCGAAATACTGCACTTTGGCCCTCAACTCTCATTTTAGTTGCCAGATGATAGGTTCATCTTGGAAAAATGTATGAATTCCCATGGCTTCTTCAAATAGATTACTACAAGAATCCATGACATCAGTGATGCTAGCAGTTCATTCTTGTACGACTACGACATGCTGTACGTGCACCTCCGGAAGCATATTTGGCTAAAGCTTCATCTCAAGGTCTGCGATCTCTTGTTTGAGCTCGACACAAACCATTGTTATCTCCGAACGCGAGGCCTTCAATGTGGCTACCAAGATTTATAATTTAACTATAGGTGTAATGGTAGTAGGTATTGTGACTTTGGGGAGGTCACCACACAACCCGTTGATCATGGACACCAGCTCAATGCGATGATCTTCATCAGCCTGACGAGCCTCTTCTACTTTTCACTATCCCTTCTGCATCTTGATCACATGTTGTTGATTCTCCGCAGAAACCTTTAAGGAGTGGACCTCATAGTACTACAGTTCGTGCATGATCATAGTATGCATTTCATGTAGTTTTCTGCCGGGAAGCATGGCCAAGTGCACAACTCGGGGTGCTCAACTGTAACTGTAGGTCCTGGAACATGATACCAGGCTATCTATAGGAAATGGTACAATAGTACTAAGGGGTTGAGTGATCACTTTTTCTACGCTTTCTTACTGAACGCTCACTTATATCAGGTTTCTTTACACGTGGAGTTCCTGGAGACCATGTTGCACATCATCGAGGACCGATTTGTATGAGAATCCATATTATCTAGAGATCCTTGGTCGCAACTTTGAATTTGTTTTCAATTTCGTTAAGGTCGTCTTCTGTAAGGGTAAAGGCCTTTGTCCCTAGTTTCTTTGATTCCTTCCTCTTTCTATGTGGGCCTCGGAGGTCTAAGAACCTCGCTTAGTTCCTTTTGGTGAACCTGTCTATGTTGAAGGTGTCGCGGAATTATCACCTTCTTTATCCTCTGTTTCCTTATCCAGGTTAATGGTTCCACTTGTCGTGGTTGGCTCCATCTCTTTCTTTTCATCCTTATTCTTCTGTTGGGTATCCTTGGGCGTGTGCAGAATTGTAGGAGTCTTCAAGGGTACTGAAGATGAGACACCACCAATGGTGCGCACTTCTAACCATAAGGCTGGCCATTCCGTCGTAACACGTACAAGGTCATCCTCCATGACCATGTAAGGGAGCTCAAACCAAACACCTTCAACATCTTGCTTTGCGCACATTTGAATATTGTGAAAGTTAGATTTTATGTCTGCAATGTGCTTGTACTGCTTGTACATCATCGATGACATTCTCAGCTTAGACTAAACCACTTCAAGCAACTCAAAATAAAATAGAACCCAGAATATTCTGTTTCTAGTGATTCTGGAGGGAAGATTGGAGTTCCACACTGTCGCATATCGTGCAGCTTCGCAAAGATCAGGCTCAATATCTAGGAACTAGGCCACAGCTAGCATCCTCCAACAAATCAACGTAGTTAATATCAGCAACCAAGCATAATAAAAATTATTTCCCTCCTACTCAACCTTGTGGACTTTCTCCAAAAAATCCGCGAGTAGGTAGTTTTCCCAATTATAATTTATCCCTTTCTCACATTGCCAGGCTAAATTAATCACATCAATCAGAACTTCCTTCATTCATCACTTCCTCATCATCTTGCAGGCAAGGAATAGCCTATCAAACTATACTGTGGGATCATTTATTTCACTGAAAATGAACCCCCGAGTGTTGCGCGATTCCTTATATTTTTCCTTAACTATGTCTGCAACTTTCCGCTCCAGGCCCTTTCCTCCAAAGGTCGTCGCAGGATCCACCCCTTGACAGGGAAGGTTGGTGATACAGTGTATCCAGTCAGCATCAATTAGAATTGGCACTCCTAGCCACAGACAATCATTGTACACCAGGGCGAGAAGCTGGCGCACAACAATATCATTGACTGCGTTGCACCCAAAGTGTGGGATGTTCAGTAAATTTAGTAGCCCCACCTTCTACAGTCCCAATGCCCAAGGCTTCATGTCAACCTTGATCACCCCCTCGTCATAGGTGACTGGCTCCAAGTACATCGAGGGCGTGAGCTTAGGGAACTTCTCATGGTTGGCCAGGTCCCAATATTCCATCTTTATTAAGGGGATTTTCGCAAACATATCCCCCTAAAACTACACATCTTCAGGGATCAGTGGAGAATTGATATAAGAACGAACCTTATCCAGGTTCTTTGGGACCTTCACATATGCTTATTGCAGTGCCACATATGTGGGAATCCATGAGGGTGGATCTACCTCCTTGATAACATCTTCCTTCACAATCAATTTGGGTGCCTCGGCCATAGGTTGCTTGTGGTGTTCTATGAGGGTCGAACTAGGTTTAGGGTCTTCTTTCACAATGACTTTCGGGTCCCCGAAGACTTACCCTTCTTATATTTTTGCAGCTGGGACGCAGGTGCAGTAGTTTCATCGACTTGCATCATAGATGGTGTAGGTTCGGTAGCATTCATACTTGGAGGAATTGAATAACCCAATCCTCATTGGCGCCACATCTCGTATAAAAGTGGGTTGATTCCATACAATTGCTTCAGAAAAAAAAACTATTGCAATGTGCACAAATCACTTGGAAAGGAAAGGGAACTAATGCGACTCTTCTTTTCATATTTATAGTGTTAGCGCAGCTTAAATGGTATGATGTTCATTGATGGAGCCCTATAAATGATAAAATGGTTCCAAATCTGGCATAATATCCTCATTAAATGTATTTTATCTACTCCTCCAAACGGTAATAAAGTTGTCTTATCTAGATGTACTGTTCCAACGGTTAGTTTTTGGCACTTCTATGACTGCTTCATCCTCCTAGCATAGCCTCTGTGTGGTTGTCACAAATATCTATGCTTTCATCATCTTCGTCACATAGACCTATTTTTCCAATGTTCGACAGACTTCTTTATGGTCCCGTGCCCTGTCACAACTATATGGGGCGCTAAAACACTCCTCCGACCATATAGTAATTTTGTGCACTCAGGGATAGGTTCATCCTTGTATGGCTTCAACCGACTTCCATTCACAAATCCAGGAAGGATTTCATCCCTTAAGATAACATGATGTACCACACCTCCTTCTGTAATTTCCTTGACAACATAAGGTCTGAGCTAATCCATTTTGAACTTTCTTGCATGGCATGCAAACTTGTTGTCATATAGAAAAACTAAATCATCCTCCTTGAAAATATTTTGTCTCATGTTCCTGTCATGTCAAGCTTTTTCACGTGCCTTTTGCATCTTCTAATGGAAACCATAAATGAATTTTTCTTCCTCTAGCGCAACTAGCTGTGAGAGTCGCTCTTCCATACTATCTTGATCAGCCGTGTTATTGACTACTGCAATGCGCGGACTAGGGACATTGTACTCCATTGGCATAACAACTTCATTTCAAAATACCAACCTGACTAGGGTCTACCCTGTCAATTTCTTGCATGTAGTCCAATATGCCCATAGAACCACAGGTATGCACACATCCCAATCATTTCGATTAGCATGATAGACCTTTGTGAGTGTAGTCTCCAAAATCTTATTAACAACCTCTACCATGCCATTTTCTTGTGGGTGATATGGTGTATTATTCTAATGGTGTATCTTAAACTCCATTTTTAATTCTTGGATAGTCTCATTCAAAAAGTGTGTACCTCAATCATTCATCAATATTTTAGGGCACCCAAACCTTGTTGAGATATTTTCAAAAATGAAGTGCATAGTTTTCTCTGCACTGCAGTCTTTCACAGGCTTAGCTTTTGATCACCTGGTCAAATAATCTATCGCCACAATGATATAGCATGTGACAGTATTCTTTCCTGGAGGGTTGATTGGTCCTATAGAGTAAATGGTCCACTTATCAAAAGCCTGCAAAGTCACTTGTGGTTGTAGTGGAATTTCATCTATGCACGATGTTTTCCCTATTCTCTAACATATATCACAAGCGCACTAGTACTCTTTTGCATCACTGTGTACCATAGGCCACCACAACCCAACTCTAAAATTTTTTTACGTAGTTGGTTTTCCTGCATAGTGATCTCCTGCAACCCCTGCATGTGCTTCAACTAGGATGATTTGTCTTTCAAAATTCAACACATAGCATCTCAACATCTCATCAGTGCTAATCTTATACATATGGGCAACAATCAAAGGAAAGTCAGCTATGCACAAGACCAGTTCTTTCTTCTACTTAATGGTATACTTCGTAGGCGCACTACCAGTGGTCAGAAAGTGGATAATATCTGCGAAGTGGTCATCGACTGCTTTAATGGAAAATAGTTTCACGTCTGGTAATCCATCCTCCAAACTAGTTGGCTCCTCTCCACTTTCGATGCACGATAGGTGATTTGGACCTGAATTCAACCTCCTTGGCTTGAAAATCACCTTATAATCATAATCTTGAAATAATAAGAGCCATCGACAAATGCCCCCCGACACAGGCTTGTTGACCAGGTACTTCAAAGCAGAATGATCTGTAAACATCTTAAAATGTCCTTCCAGCATATATTGATGAAACTTCTATAGTGTGTAGACCATAGCTCATGCTTCTCTCTCTGATGTCGAGTAGTTTCATTCATCACTTGAAAATTTCCTACTTGTAAATGCAATTGGGTGATAAAGATCTCCGACTCCTGGCTGCGAGAGTACAATGCCTAGCGCCATACATGAAGCATCCACATGTGCATGGAATTTCTTTGTCCAGTATGGGAATACCAATATAGGTGTAATTACCATTTTATCCTCAAGTATCTCAAAGCTCTTATGAAAATCCTCATTCCAGCAAAAGAAGCATCTTTCTTTAGTAACTTCTCCATTGGCATAGTAATCAACGCATAGCCTTGAATAAAATTCCTATAATACCTAGTATGCCCCAAAATTGAGCGCAATTATTTTTTGTTTGCTGGAATATCCAGGTTAATAATAACAACAATCTTATCTGGATGCACCATCAATCCCTTCTGACACATAATATGACCCAGAAAAATCCCAAAGGGGACGCAAAATATGCACTTCTTCAGATTCAGCGAGATCTGATGCTTTCGTTAGATATCCTTAATAGGAAATATACAATCTAGTATTCAAAATATACTTCTAAGTATATATATATATATATATATACTCCTTAAATGTAGCTACCACCATGCACGAGAATATTGTTGACACATTCTTCAGACCGAATTGCATTAATGTGTATTGGAATTATCCCCATTCCGTCACAAATTTTGTCTTACTTCTGTCTTCAGGCACGATTTTTATTTGGTGGTATCCAGAAAAGCCATCAGTGAATGAGTAGGCCTCCTTCCCTCCAACATTGTCCAATATTTCATTAGAGAATGGAGTTGGAAAGGGGTCAGCACACACATGCATCATTTAACTTGAACAGATCCACACAAATCCTAATATCTCCTTTGCTAATATTTTCTTGGAGCACCATGGGGCTAACCCAATCAGATTCTTGTACTAGTTCAATGATCCCTGCAACGACCAATTTATCCAACTCCTCTTTGACATTATGTTTGTATTTAGGATTCAACCTGTAAGGGCATTTCCTGACAAGCCTAGCATATGGTTTTAGAGTGATTTTCATCATGCCAAGATCCCCAACAATACCTTTCAACTCAAAAAACTTTGTGGGAAATAAGTCTTGATATTCAATAAGCATCTCCACAACCTTAGCTACTATATATTTGTCCTAGTAGTCCCTGATTTTAAAAATTTTATGTTGCTCTTCTGTTCTAATGTTGACTTGCCTAATCTTCATGGTTTCAGTCACATCTAGCACATCAAGCATCGAACCAGCAAATGCGTGTTGACCTTTGGACTCGGGGATATTGATGTTTTTGGGGTATTCCTCATTATATTCAATAGTCACATTCTAATAGTCAACTATATCCTTCATCTCCCATGCTGGTATGGCTCGTGCTTTTGGTTTCTCTGTCGTTTCAAAGACCACATCTTAAATCGTGTGTAAGGAAGTGATGATGCATGGGGACCCACTCTCAACACTAAATGTTAACAAAAATCTTTCCCACAGTGCATCCCATTCCATCGTGCCTCACTGCAGCTCAACCTCTATGTAAAATTTCATAGGAATTTGACTTAAAGTATGGACGAATGTATGCACCCATCATGGTTGTGGCTCTTCTCCCCAAGCTGCAGTCCACCTGCCTAAATGTATGCGTTGATCCTCTTTGCCTGCATAGGTTCCTTCCAACCGGGTATTGGGTTATCCAAAGTGCAGTTGCATTATATGTGTACATTATTTCCAATTAGCCATGTTTTCCTTGTGTGTCTCCCACCAGTGTGTTGTAGTTGAGCACAGAGCTAAGTGAAGCACATGGAACCATTGTGTCTCTGGAACATCCTTTTCAAGCTCATCTAAGAAATAAGTGACATTGCCTATACCATCATAGTAAGGTAGTTCTTTCACCTTAGAGGATATGCACCATAGAGCTTTGGTGACTCAGTTTTAGCGCAGTGTAGAGACTTCATGCAAATGGTTCTGCCAATTCTCCAATTTCTCATCTGAGTATGAGTGGCATGAACTATCTCTATCCTAGCTAAGTTAGACATCTACTATGGTATTGATCCAATCTTCATCTCGCATATCTATCTTGTAGATATTATCAATGCCCTCTTCTGTGTGTACTAGTTCTGTATATATTTCTCCTTCTGTTGGATCCAGTGGGACCACAACCCTAGTTCCATTGTTTTCAAAACCATACTTTTGCACTTGAGATTGATGATAACGTCCATGTCAATAGCCTAATCCATACCCAACAAAGTGGAGTATGTATTTTTATCATCAACAATCTAAATATATTCAAAATAAACGAGTGCCTTAACTCCTTCGATATCAACTATGACCCCAGAAAGCCTACCCATTGGTATAGTCTTATCCTGATTCGACATGCACAACTATATTGCAGACCATTCAAGCTTAGGTTCTCCCATTTTATGCCAAGGATACTTTGGTATGAAATTTTCATCAGATCCCATATCCAAAATGACATGGTCCATTTCAAATTCTCCTATCTGAGTAGTCAAGAACATCTCCCGGCCGGTTCTTCTCTTGTTCTTGTAGATGTTATTAAGAGCCTTTTTCTCCATCTAGGTTTTTTATTTTTTAGCATAGATGTTAATTAAAGCTTGAAGGTTCTCAATAGCCTTCTTATTGCGCATAAGCTTGATGCATGCCTGCAAAAAATGTTTCATCTCTGCAGGCTCAACACCTTAATCGGTATCCATGTCAAGTTTTCTTACTACATTGGATGTGCCAGGATCTGCAAAGTCCTTCTTTTCCACAAAAAAACGTTTCCTTTTCTCTTTGTAGATCGAATCCCTCGTTTTTATAAGGAGCTCTCCAAACCCAAACATCAGTGACAAGTCTCTTATCTTCTACTTTATCTTCTCCAATTGCTACACCGATTCTGGTCACAATTTTTATGCTAGGGTCTTCAATGCATGGTTCCGCTCTCATCATTTGACCATTCTGCGTAAGTGTTTGAGGTTTCTTCTCCTACATTTTTTCAAATATTATAAGTAAAATCTTCAAGAACATGATCAAACTACCTACAATATGTGAAATATTATTGTGTTGGGTTCAGGAATTCACACGCATAATGGCCAGCCTCTCCACAGTTATAACAAATGAGTTGTCCCCTTCCACGACTAGCTCCTCTACCCCTTCCCATCCTCGACCTAGAAATCCATTGCGCCTAGACTGCGACACAAGAAAATTTGGTCCTCTACCCTTAGCATACAATTTGTATGAAGCAACCTTCTCAATCCTTAGATCAAATATGTCATAATTCTTGTAATCATGTCCCAATGATCGACAGAATGTGCATAAAGGTTGTTGTAGCTCCAAAATATATTTACCAAGCCTAGGACATAAGTCTCTCGTATGAAATCTGTTTGTTTGAGAAATCACACATCATAGTTTGGGAACCTCACTAGGCCCTTCCCCATTCTTAATCACACTTTTTCCACCAACCTCTACATAGTTAGTATATATAGGACATTTATTCTTGTGATGTCCCTCAGCTTTATAATGTGTGCACTATACTCCCGCACACACACTGTTTTCCTTCTCCTTTCGCAACGTCTGTATTTCTAAGTGTAATATAGATAACTGGATTTGGATTTCCTTGGCTCCCACCTCTGTGGTAGGTACAGGTGAGGTTTCTATCTTCACATAAATATCAATAGCTTCAACTTGTGTTGCAATCTTCTTTTGGTTTAAAGATTGGCGTAGATGCGACCGTAGTGTAGAATTTAAGCATTCTTTGTGATATGTGTCATCGATAGTAAATCATTTGTCTTTGATGGTGCACTTCAATCATTGATATGCCTTCCATATATATTCATTCACTTCTAGGTGTATCTCCTTTAATTCTGTCACGCATTGAGATTAGGATTTCAGCTTTGAATTTCTCCTTCAATGCAGTCTTAATCTCGTCAATTGCGGCATTAGGATTGATTGCCATATACCTCATGTACCAATCGAGCATGCATTCTTGAAATGCAGTAGCCAACTGCTCTTTCTTAAAATTATCATCATTGATCTTTTGCACTATCCATACACCATCTCTGACAAACCAAAATTGGTCAACATCTTTGTTTCCGATGCCCTTGAAATTATGCAACTTGAAGGAAGTAGCCATGTCATCTTCTTGAGGTGGAGGTGGAGGTGGAGTGGATGGCTTGTTAGAGTGATACAAATTTTGGAGTGCAGTGGATTGAATATGAACTAAGGCACATGACCCAACAATATCCTGATCTTGCAATCCCTCTTCTTCTGAGTGTGGAGATTCACCAAAGTTAGTTGTTTCAGACTCCTTGCCACTATGAGATTTACCTTTGAGAGGGATATAAAAAACCCATCTTCTAGATCTACTCTGTAAGTTTTTACGTTGCACGTAATTAGGCCTTTTCAGGACATTCACTCAATGTGGCTGCACAAAGTACCCTTTTCACATAAAATCATTTTAATCCACAATTTCAATGAGTGCAGAAACTTACCACTAAGGCCGTTGAAAAATCTTCTTTCAACTTTATAATATGATAAAAAATTATCAATAGAAAATTTTGTCACAAAACCACTTAGAACACTATCAATCCAATAATCTATTACGCGGGTAATTTTATTGCTATATTTCTCCAACCGCTGAACCAGATTAGGAGTCCACCTTATGATTGTTTCATCCTTTGAGTAGGTATGAAATTTAGTTAACCGAGATAACCACTCTTGTAACTCAGTCACAAATGAAGCAAAGAAAATTTGGTGGACCTCTGTGTAGATATACCTTTGCTCCCAATCCTAAACAAATAATTTAGGGTTTCAATTTTATTGGATTGAAAATTTGTGAACCTTCTTGTCGAGCCAGTATTGAAGTTCATTCTCTGTCGTATTCCACAACATCAAATCTCCCTCAAAATGATCTATGTCCCGACAACGGAACCATTTTTTGGGTTAAGGGGTCTTGACCTGGGTTGGGAGTAATTGTGCAACCAACAAACACTCCAAATATTGGCCCTTTCGCCAATGATTTGCTTTCATAAACCAAAGTCTCACTCAAAGCAGTATGAGGGGGGGGGGGTTGTTGGACCAGGTTTCTAATTCATGTGGAATGCGGATGTGGAAGATGTGGAAGATCTTAATCCTTTGTGACATATCGAACCCTTCGCAGAAACCATATCTACTCGTAGATAAATCCCTAAACATTAAAGCAATTTCACACGACCAGATAATAATAAATGGACTTAACCCTTGTGCATTCACAGATCATTATAGAATTAAAACTTAATTCAATATAGAATTGTGCATAACATATCACTATAATTAATTCAGATCTAACAGTTAAAGAGGAATAATACTTGTGCACAAATGCAATCCAATTTGATTTATCATTTACTGAAGTAAATACACATTCAATGACATAGATCCAGATCTAGAATTGTAGTAAGCAATAGATAACGCACATAAAAAATCTAAGATAGTTAACCACATAAATCATATTAAAGAAGAATTTTGCCAAAATTTCCTTCCTTATTAAGAGATCTTTAATTCAGTACAATCTTTCCACCCGCACATAGCTTAGGACTAGGTCCCCGTGCACACAGCCAGTAGGAGCCTTTCTACCTAGACATACTGACCCAAAATGTAGTTCAAAACACAAAACATAACATCCATACATTCATATCTCTTACTCGACTTGAATCTTACATATTTATATATTTCCAAATGCGCACATACCATGGTTTTCCCTTTTACCTATTACAATAATTAAGGGACTTTGGCCCACCCCAAAGCCCCTTGAAATCTACGTGCAACATACAAATAAAAACCTAACCAAAAATAATCAAAATTTCTTTACCCCAAGGGACCCTACTCCAACAAAGTGCTATCCATAGTACTTGGAATACATTTTTTTTCGCTTGGGTCATTTTTCAGCACTAATGATCTTGTGAGCTTAAGGAAAAAAATTATTCACCCGGTCACTAATATTCTGGTAGAGTATAGTGTAATCATTAAGGTCTTAATCAAGGACATTTCCCTTGGGATCCGCCACTTGGTTGTTTAAATTGACTCTAAACATGTTGTGTCTTAGAAAAATCATGTCTACTCTATGGGGAACCCTACGTTAATTGTTTACTACTTGACGGTATGTCTCGCAGAACCATATTTTGATTATATCATATATTCACATATTGCTAGAGGAAACAATATGATTTTTTGATTCTTTCGATAACTATGTGTTTAATTTCCATTTTTCATATTGAGTATTAAACCATGCTAAATAGAAATAAAATCATTGAACATGTCATTACAACAACATATACATATATAAAGTAAAACAGAGAGTTTTACATCATAAAATCCATGAGTACATAGGTAAAAATAGGACATCTAAGGCTCAAGCTATCATGCCAGTACATATTATAGACAAAATTCGTCCTAGGAGTACTACTCTAAGAAGCTAATTTCGCTTGTGTTGATGGTAACACAACATGACATATACAATCCACTGTAGCAGGCCTCTACAACAAGAAGAGTGAAGCCACACAATGTGCCTTTAGAGGTGTGCTAAGGTGTCATCCAAAGGCATTATCTGAACCTAAAGTGTTAACCCCTCCACATTCTAATTGAACTCACTTAGCTCACGATGCTCCTCTCCCTCCTCCTCTTAGGATGCTTCATATACAACATTCTGAACTACTACTCTATAATGGATTGGTGATCGCCCTAAGGGTTTTGATACTCCCATGTCTGCATATTAAATATTTTCACCATTAGTTATCATTTACTCATTAAAAATTAGAAATAAAAACTATAAAAACACTCTAGAAATACAAAAACAACCTGAGAACATATCTCACCAAGTGCACTCCACCCTGTGTTGGTAGGCGAGACTAGGTATGGATCATGCCTAAAATCCACTTGCTCATATGCGTAGTTATAATGAACAAGGGTTTTATTCTTTAACCATATAAATTATGTGGAATCAAACCACTCCTCGATAATTCCACCCTCTAGTCTTTCCATTAACCCTATCCAATGATCGATGTAAGGTTCTAAGGGCCCTCATTCATACTCATAGTCAATCATAGGCCTTATGTTAGGAACCCTCTCTAGGAAGAAAGAAACTAATATGCTTTCATAACCAAATTTATTTAGTCGTCCTCTTCTGCACTGGGTCAAATACTCCTTCATGTTAGCTAACACACCCTCGCAGTAGTTGAAAAGAGTGGGATCTAAGCATCCTATGACCAAATAAATATGATATTTGGTTACTAAGTTTGGTGATGCTAACCAAGATGTAAGGGTAATTTTCAGGTGAGTGATTTAAAGGGTCAAGTCTATTTTATCACAGATAAGTACCTTGCTACCCACCTTTCTCACACTTGACCTACAATTCCTAGCTACACATTTATTTGCATTAAGATCTGAATTTCTCTTCACACCACCAAAGACTACTGGGGTACCACACTTAGAAAACCCTATTAGGAGGAAAATATATTCCAACTCTAATCATAGGGTTTCATGTTGCACCACAAATTGTGCATTCTCGGGATCCCACCGATCTACTAGATGTTGCAACAGCTAGGTTTTTCTCTTCATACTCTGTATTTTGAAGAACTTTAACAACCCAAAATATCTGAGAGACATTCTAATAACCCATGGTTGAATTCTTATGAAAATAAAAAGTAAAACCAAGGTCACGTGACACATATTCCAACCGAATGTTGGGAAAAACATAGTGATGGGGATCACTTGTGATTAATTAATTGCTATGGAAATTAGCAAAGGCATTGGTAAAGGAAACATGGAAATAATTGACATTTTATTTATGAAATAAATGGAAATAAGAGAAAAGCGATATGAAAGGTCCCATATTTCCATGAGAGGGAAATTGAAGGAAAAATGAAAGAAAATGAAGAAAATAGAGGGATCAATGATAAAAAGGCTTATGACAATCATCACAAATTTTTTCAATTCAATGTTTGGCTCTATCATTCATTCTCTCATTCTCTCATACTCTTGCACACTTAGAGTTTTCTTGGAGCATTCTTGAAGCACTCTAGTTTTCACTTGGATTGGATAAAGAAGGAAAAGGAAATCAAGAATGCACAAGGGAACACATAGATCATTATATACAGCTGGATTTATTTGCAAGAAATATGTTACATGTGGGATTTACTTGTTGATTTATCGATGCATCGTATATGCATGTGGTTTTACGGTTATGTGTTGTCATTGGCATGGAGGATTTCCTAGATTGACAGTGACTTTAGCCTTCTCTTGCAATTTCCTAGATAGGCATGGTGTTGTGGGTTTTTCAATTTTATTTTTTTCTGGTTGGTGCTCATAATTCCTTATTTTATGATCAAATATGCATTCATGAATTGTAGCTTACATGTTTTCCATGTGTTTGAAAAAATTACTAATATGTTTTGGTCAGTCTACGTCAAGTTTTTGAGTTGAGATTATATGTTTAACTTTCTTGCCATGTTAAATATGATTCTTTAAAGTCTTAAATAATTTTGGGTAGTGGTTTGGAGGTAGGCCCGAAAAAGTGGCATTAATCCCAGGGCACATGCTCAGAACTGGATAAATTGGGCTATAAATGCATGGATGCAATGTTGTGTATGTGGTTGGAGGCTTATAACCACATGCATGCCTTGTTGTGGGTGTTGTTGTGGGCCTAGGGAAGAGAAAAAAGGTTCCAGATTAGGGTTTTGTCACCTAGGGTGGTTTTTCATCCTCTGAGTGACCTGTAGCCCCTATAGTATGTCAGTATGTGGTCAGTTTTGCATCCTCAATTCCTTAATTGGATATAGGAGGTTGGTTCATGTCATATTAGCTCCCATCTCATGTTTACTCTCACAGATTGGTGAAACTAGGTAAATGTGGGAGAGGTGGTTGCAAATTGGTATTAGAGCGTGTTTCTGTTCTTTTTGGGTAATATTTGATACTACATATTGGTATCATAGTTCTCAGGTTCAACACTTTAACTAGATGGGATATTTTTTTTTTCATGCATACATTTCAGTTGTTTATGTGCTTTTGTGCAAGCATTGTGATAGTAATTATTGTCGTTGTGTGGTCATGTAGAGGTTGATGATGTTGATGTTGAGATGAATTATATGTTGATTTAATTATATATACATATCTTGTGCTAATCCAGATTTATTTTGTAGATGAGATATCATCCTTTGAACTTCACCAAGGTATTTTTTTTATGTTTATATTTGGTTTATCTCACATGGTATGTTTGCAGGAAGTAGAAGATCAATATTACAAAAAAAATGGTGGACTACAGTTCACATGATTCTCCCTGCATATTAGATGAATAACATGATGATGAGTACTCCCTTGACATAGCAAATACATTGATAAGTTTTAAAGAAGAGATAGGAATTTGTAAGGAAAAAAATCACAGGTTCATTCAGTCATAGGAAATAATTGCTAGGGCATGGGAAAAACAAGTAGAGGTTAATGCATTCATCCTTTAGAGTTTGTCAGAATCACAGAGATAGGGATTACTTAGGATCAATCATGGATAGGAGGGAAGGACTACTTGGGCATATGGCATCAACTCTCAATCAAGATATCGCTTTGACATGCATGATACAGTCAGATACAATAGGTTCTTGGATACACTTGACAAGAGGGGTAATAACTGTGGGTTCTGTTCTAGTTATAGTTTAGAGAGGCAACATTGTCATCATCACCACCATATGTATAGGATGAGCGATAAGAGGTAATTTACAGAGGATTTCAAGAAAGAAAATCCTCCTGCATTTGATGGAAAAATGAAGAAGTCACAATATACAAAAGCTTGGTTGGTTGGGACGAATAATCTCTTCAGATTTCATGATTACTTAGATAATAGGAAAGCCACGATAACTACTTTCAGTCTTAAAGGAAAAGTAGATTTTTTTGGGAAGATGTGAAGAATGTGAGAGGTATTTGAGAAGAGGAGTTGACTTGGGGTAAGTTCGAGAGACTTTTTAGTACAAAGTATCTATTTGAAATATACTATGATGACAGGGAGAATGAATTTTATGAGTTGAAGATGGGATCTATGAATGATGAGGAGTATACTAGCATATTATTAGAGTTGTTGAGATATGTGACTTATCTCAAGGATGAGAAAACACAAATTCATAGATTCATTAGTGGTTTGTCGATATCATTCAGAGACATAATCGAGTTTGATGAGACTAGATTGCTGGAGGAAGCCATCATAAAGTTGAAGCATTGTTATGAGAAATCAAAGTGCAATATTGGGTCTAATCAAGATTTGAAGGCAATGAGAAGAATAAAGGAAAGTTGGATATGAATAGAGGAAAACCTTAGGATACATATGACAAGGTGAATGCATCACTGCACAAGAAATTCAATGCATTTGACAAAGGACAGGGATTTCAGTCCAAGGAGAAGAAAAAGGGTGATGGAAGGAATCCTTTACAGTGTTGGACTTGTGGAAAGGATTATCGTAGGAGAGATTATCCACAACATCAGGGTTACAGATCATATATTTACAGTACTAAGGAAGCATAGACATTTGGGGATGCTGGGAAAAGTATCCCTCGGTTTTATATAGCATTGGATAATAGGAAGGTTGATCATCTAGCATCTATTTACGATATGGAAGTAGGATTTGTGATTAAGTTATTTCTATTTTGATTGAACCCAGATTTAACTATAGTTATATCAGTCCTAACCTAGTGGATAAGTGTTTCTTGAATAAAGAAGTGCGTGTAGAGTCTTCTTTGGTGAATCTGCCTACAAGTACTAAGAAAAGAGTCCATTGTTGGGTAAAATCTTGTGTATTTAAGTTGAAAAGCATGTCTACATTAGCACATCTAGATGTGCTTCTATTGGGATCATACAATATGATATTGGATAGGGATTTCTTGTGCACTCACAAGACTAAGGTAGATTTCTATGATAAGGCTATTGAGTGCTTGGATGATGGCGGAGAGAAGATAATATTACAGCAGAAGAAGAAGCCTACATCAGTGAGAATGGTTACAACTATGCAAGAAATGTGCAGTAGTAGGAAAGACCATGTCTTGTTTGTAGTTCATATTTCTAGTGAGAAAGGGAGGAATGTTGAGGATGCTAAAGCCTTGAAGAGGTATCTAGTTTTGTAGTAGTTTCAAGATGTCTTTCCAGCAGAGATATCAGAGTTATTTCCTCATAGGGAAGTTGAATTTTCTATTGAGTTTATGCCATGAGAAACACCAACATTGAATGCATCGATACATGATGAGAACTCTAGAGTTAGTGGAACTGAATTTTCAGTTGAATGAAATTCTTGATAAGTGAGACACGAGGCCAAGGGTCACCTTGGGGTGCACTAGTGTTGTTTGTGAAGAATAATGATGGTACTCTTAGGTTGTGTATTTATTACATGTAGTTGAACAAGGTGACGATCAAGAACAAGTACCCTTTACTGTAGATTGACGATTTGTTTCATCAACTGATGAGAGAAGTGATGTTCTCAAAGATTTATTTGAGATTACGACATATTTAGGTATGCATCAAAGAAGAGGACATCTACAAGACTAATTTATGGATCAGGTATGGGAATTATGAGTTTGTTGTGGTTCCTTTTGGTTTGACTAATGCTCCAACTACTTTCATGTGTGATGAATATTGTGTTGTGTCCTTATCTAGACAAGTTTGTGACAGTATTCATTGATGACATATTGATATATTCTAAGAATGAGGAAGATCATACAAAACAATTAGAAGAAGTATTGATATTTCTAAGAGAGCATCAACTGTATGCTAAGCTTTGTAAATGCAATTTCTTTCACACATGAGTTTATTACTTGGGGCATTAGAGGAAATTTTATCCTAAAAGTTCTCATGAAATTTTCATGTAATTTCTATGTCATAATATGTAAACAAATAAAAATCCCTTAAATCTGAAAAGAGGTACATGTAAATATTTTGGATGGAAAATAAGAAAAACTACATTTTTTAATTGTATTTTTGGCTTATCTCCTTATAGGTTTACTCAAATTTTAAGCGTAGATACTCATTGGCTGCGGAATTATATTCTGCATCCAATCAGTACCCATTATGCATACTTTTGAGAAGATCCATATTGATAAAAATTGCAGATACATTAAAAAGATGTGTTGAACATGTTTTTTTAATGTATCTGCAATTGTTATCAATGTGGGTATTCTCAAAAGTATGCATAATGGGTACTCGTTGGATGCAAAATTTAATTCCACATCCAACAAGTGTCTACACTTGAAATTTGAGTAAACCTATAAGGAGATAAGCCAAAAATACAAATAAAAAAAAATAGTTTTCTTCTTTTCCTTCCAAAATTCATAACTCTTATTTTATTATTTTAACTATTATTTTATTAATTTTCCTTAGGAGGCCACTTTTAGGTTAAATTTTCCTCTAATGCATGTGGTTTCCAAGGAAGGTATAGCATTGGACCCAGGAAAGATTAGATATATCATGGAATGTAAAACTCCTAAGAATGTTGATGAAGTTAGATCATTTATGGGGCTAGAAGGTTATTACAGGTAGTTCATCAAGAAATTCTCACAAATTTCCAATCATATTACATTCTTGCAGCAAAAAGGGAGGAAATCTGTATGGAAAGAGGAATGTGTGGCTAGTTTTTAGCAATTGAAGTTGTTGCTTACAAATCCTCCAGTCTTGAAGATTGCAGATCTAGATAAATATTTTTTTATATGTATAGATTCTTTCAAGAGAATACTTGGTGGAGTCCTGATGCAAGAAGGACAAGAAGTATGCTACAAGTCAAGGAAACAGATTAAGCATGAGCATAACTATGTGACTGATCATGATCTTGATTTAGTAGCTATCGTTAATGCATTGAATATGTGGAGACACTATCTTCTTGGAAGGAGGTTCATTTTGATGAGTGATCACAGTGGGTTGAGGTACTTTTTTGTGAAACCTAATATGAATTTCAAACAAGCTAGGTGGTTCACTATAATTAGTGAGTTTGATTTTGAGATTGGGTACATTAAGGGTAAAAAGAATAGGGTTCCAGATGCTCTTAACAAAAGAATACAGGTAAATCACATAACAACTATGAGTTCATATGGGACAAATTTACAGGATTAGATGTTGTAGGTGGGACAACATAATCACAGGTACCAACAACTTAAGCACATGTTACAACAGTAGGGTATAGGTGAAAAAATGTGGATTATCATCTCATGACATATGTCTTGGTTATATCTAGGGACATGATCTATGTGTTGGACAACAATGAGCTCAAGAAGTTTATATTGATGGAATTTCATGTCAAGAAATATTCAAGTCACCCGGGATATTAGAAGATATTGACGAAGTTCTATCATTAGTCGAAATTGAAGAAAGAGGTAGTTGAGTTTGTTGCGATCTGTTTGGATTGTCAACAGGTAAAAGAAGAGTGTAAGCATATAGTTAGTTTATTACAGATGATTCTAATTCTGGAGTGGAAATGGGAGGTCATTTTCATGGACTTCATTATATGTTTCTGATGACATATAGGAAGCATGATTCTATTATGTTTGTGGTTTACATGTTGACTATGGTAGCTTAATTCATTCCAATGAAGTCTACAAATACAACTAGTGAGGTAGCTCACGTCTTTATCATGGAGATAGTAATGTTACATGGTATTTGTAGGAAGATTGTGTTAGACAAAGATGCCAAGTTCACTTCCAGGTTTTGGAAGGAATTATTGGAAGGTTTTGGGATAGAGCTTGCCTTCAGTAGAACTTATCATCGACAGATAGATGGATAAACAAATAGGGTCAACAGGGTTCTTGAGGACATGTTGAGGATGTATGTCATCCATCAATAGTGGAAGTAGGAAGAGTATCTTCCACTAGTGGAGTTTGCGTATAAAAATGGGTATCACAAATTTTTGAAGATGATTCCATTTGAGGCACATTGTGGGAGGAGTTGTAATACTACTATCAACGGGAGTGATCCAATGAACATGGTACTAGTTGGACGAGACATGTTGGCACATATGGAATAGGAAATGCAAGTTATAAAGATGAATCTAAAGGAAACAAAAGAAATGAAGAAGATTAATGTAGATCAATGTAGGGTATTTAAAGGGTTTCAGGTTGGGGAACATGTGTACTTGCACATCAAGCCCAAGAGGAGCTCCTGGAGGATTGGTTCATGTGGAAAGCTAGCACCTGAGTATTGTGGGCTTTTGAGATCCTTGAGAGGATTAAACCAGTGGCCTAAAAACTTGCATTGCCTCTGACCGTGAAATTCCATGATGTTTTCCATGTGTTTGCTTAATAAGTAAGTGAAATATGTTTATCGTGTGATTGACTAGCCTATATTTCAGGTGGTCACAGAAGAAGAATTACAACTGGAACCTGAGTGCATTTTGCAAAAAAAAAATTCATGCTACAAAATTGAGAAATCAAGCAAATTAAAGGGAAGTGGAGGAAATTTAGGCCTGATGAAGCTACATGGGAGATGGTTGATCATATGCAGGCTATGTATCCTTCTCTATTTGCTGTTTGAGTGGAGGTATTATTATATATGTGTATTTGATGTTGTGTTTTGGTCATGTCGACATATATATGTATATGTATGTAAATACCACATTAGGATGTGCTAAAAATCTCTAATAAGTGGTATGGTTTTCATGGTATGATGGTCATGGTCTTAGCACTATGATATGATGTAAATGTTGCATCGAGTGTTATTATAAATCTCCATGGAAAACACATTTTTTGTTGGTTTAAAAGCGCCAGTAAACACTGAGGACAATGTTCCCCCAAGGGGAAGGGGTTTATAACAGCCCCTACATGATTTCCTAAGAAAATAAAAAACCAAGGTTATGGGACACATATTCCAAGACAACTGTTGGGAAAAAAAATATTGAAGGAGATCACTTATGATTAATTAATGGCTATGCAGATTGGAAAATACATTATCAAAGGAAGAGTGGGAATAATTGGAATTTTATTTATGAAATAAAGTAAAATGAGAGAAAAGGGAGATGAAAGGTCACATATTTGCATGAGAGGGAAATTGAAGAAAAATGAAGGAAAATGAAGAAAATAGAGGGCTCAATTATAGAAAGGCTTATGAAGTTCAGTTGATATATTTTTTCAGTTCATCCTTTGGCTCTCTCATTCATTCTCGCATCCTCGCACACTCTTGCACACTTAGAGTTTTCTTGGAGCAGGCTAGGAGCACTCTAGTTTTAACTTGGATTGGAGAAAAAAGGAGAAGGAAAGAAACAAAGTGCAAGGGAAAAAGTGGATAAATAGATATAGTTGAAATGATTTGTAGGTAACATGTTTCATGTGTGATTTCCTTGTTGATTTATGGATAAATGGTAGATGCATGTGGTTTTCTATTTATGTTTTTTCATTGGCATGGAGGATTGCCTTGATTGACAGTGGTTTTAGCCTTGCCTTTACATTTCCTTGATAACCATGGTATTGTGTGTTTTTCTATTGGATTTTTTTTTTTCTGGTTGGTGCTCATAATTCCTTATTGTTATGGGTTGGAATAAATGATCTAGAAGCCTTAGAACAACTTGGGTTGAGCTACTAGTCCTGGAGCCTAGGTTGGGACAAATTATATAGAGCCCTTAGTGGGTTGAGTTACTAGTCCCTGAAATCGGGTTGGAAAAATGCACTAGAGCCCTAGAAGGTTGTGGGTTGAGTTACTTGTTCCTAAATCCTTAGAAATCTTGGGTGGAGACCAATCTAGTTGCGGCTAGTGAGGTATGACTGTGAGGTGGAATCACTAAGTTAAGGGTTAAGGTGGTTTGGCCTCTAGAAGCCCTGGTTTAGTTTTGTTTGGTTTATTCCATGAGATCCCACATTCATGCTTGAAATATGGTGCAAGGGTGATTAGTTGAAAGAGAGATTTTTTTCAACCCAATCTATGGTCGGGTGGTACGTTGAAGTCCATAAATTGGTTGGTATTTCCATATGTTAATAAGAGATATTCTTATACTGTGACTCATGTATATTTGTAGCAATTATGTTCGTGATATTATGGATAGGTTTCCATGTATTATATCTTGTTCATAATATGTGTGTCTTCTATTACTCTTTTCATTAATTGTTTAGCTATTGATTAGTTGATGAATGTATGGACTAATAAGTGTTGTTGCAACTATGTGGAGAGGTCATAGGTTATTTTTGGTTATTCTCAGATTAATCTCAGTCTTTTATAATCAAATATGCATTCATGACTTGTATCTTACATGTTTTCCATGTGTTTAATGAAATTCCTAATATGTTTTGGTGAGTCTAGGCCAAATTTTTGAGTTGATATTGAATGTTTAGATTCATTTCCATGTTAAATATGATTCTTGAATGTCTCAAGAAATTCTAGGTAGTGGTTTGGAGGTAGGCCTAAAAAGGTGGCACTAATCCCAGTACTGCATGCTCATAATTAAAGAAATTGGGCTTTAACTACATGGATGTAGTGTTGTGCATGTGGTTGTAGGCTTACAACTGCATGCATGCATTGTTGTGGGTACAGTTGTGGGACTAGGGTAGAGAAAAAAGGTTCCAACATAGGGTTTGGTCACCTAGGGTGGTTTTTCATCCTTTGAGTGACCAGTATCCACTGTAGGATTTCAATATGTGGTTAGTTTGTCAGCACACATTCCTTAATTGGATCTATGATGTTGGGTCATGTCATAGTACCTATGGTCTAATGTTCACCTGACGGGCTGGTGAAACTAGGTAAATGTGGGAAGGGTAGTTACAGACGTGAGTGTTGGAGGATGGGCCACATCTTGGATATAATTTTCATGGTTCTCTCTTTCTATCCACTCATCCATATTGAACACATGCATAAGAAAACACAACAATTATTTAAGACAAATGAATGAAAAAAAATAGAAATTTTCCAATCTATCGTTTAAAAATCTGGGGGCACATAAAAAAGATAAGTTTCTTGTGTGCAACTTGGGCCTCTAGTTGCAAGTTTTTCGGCTAAAACATGTGTCTAGAAGACCAAAATGTAGGTTATGTTCTTCATACATGCACTCACACAACAATATAAGAAAGGAAAGATATTTAATGTTGAAAACTTGATTGAAAATTTTGAAGTAAACTACCATTTTGGAGAGGAGGATGTCACGACTTATCAATTATAGATGGATTTAGAAATGATTTCTTGTGCCTCCTGTAATATATGTTTGAAGTTGAAGGGAAAATTGGTAAATTTCTCCTCTTCTTCTCCTTCTCACTAGGTCAAGGTAAAAATGAGTTCCGGAGAGGGGGGGATCATGTTCATTTATAAGATTGCTTTGCAAGGGATTTCAAATTTTCATATTTTTTAAGAATTTAGGTTATTTTTATTATATTATTATTCTATTTAGTTTATTTGCAAGAGTTTCACATGTTTTTATTCTTTTAGCTAGAGTATTTTCATGGTTCCATTATTACAGTGGGATTGATGTGCATTTTCTTCACTGGGCATATAGGGATAGGTTCCACATTACCTTCATTGTTGCATTATAGCCCATCCAATTTATTTTTCTTAATAGGGCCTTAGATATGACCCCATCAAGGAGAGATATTAGCCTGTCTCTTTTTGCACATTATAACGTGGAGGTAGAGCTTACATGTATGTGGATGCCCTAGATTGTCACTTATGTTCTGTGTTGGTGTCCATGTTGCATTTATTTTATCACATCTTAGAATCCCTCCCTTTGTCCAACAATAACTTAGAATCCGAGCCTCATTTACTCTTCTTCATCTTCTTTTAGCTTTATCCCAAGAGTATTCCACCCCTTTTATACCTTGTGATTGTTGTAACATTTTAGCCTTACTTATACATGTTGATAAGAATTGGTTTCACTCCACCACTAATGTCACATTATGCTTGGTCCATTGCTTTCTTTCACTTGGTGTTCTTACCTTTCTTAGAGGGGTCGCTATCATGAGTGGTATTACTTACTAGCCTCTCTACTTCTTTATGCTTAAAGTGGTTCTGTTAGCTTAGAAATAGTTACTACCATTTATACCACTCATTCCATCAGGACAAGCTTCCTTTGTGTCCTTCTCAAGCTCGTTAAAAACTGAAAGGCGTTGAATATCCTTCTATCTCTTTCTAGGGATCATTAAAACTGAACAAAAATATACTTGTTGATCTTACTTGTATTCTCTTTTGTGCTTATTAAACTATGAAGAACAATAAAAATAGAAAAGGGAATGTAATTCATCTACTTGAGTTATTACTCGAAATGGTAGTGTCAGTCACATTGTCCTTTAACATGGCACATGTTTGTGTCATTTCCTCATAGTTGGGTTTTAGCTTGCCAAGGAGTCGCACCATTCATATGAGCTTCTCTACTCTTGGAACTAGTTAGTCTTCTAGTCACTATGGAGCACGCCTCAATGCCTCCTATGTTGTTGCACGGTATCATGTGGTGGTCATTAGTCAATGCTTCCAAGTCACTTTTGTGTCATGCATCTATATGTTCAAGGCCATTTTCATCCTCAATTGACCATATACAATCCTTGTTGACCTATTTATGTCCTCCATCCCTATATCACTTGCACTTCATGACTTCATTCGATTCACATTATCTCTCAATCCATTCGACGTTGATTTATTGGGGTTCCTATTGATTTAGCTCATTATCCGGGATCTTAATATAAGAACCAGGAGTATCTTAGAGTTTGTAGACCTGAGTCATAGGATTTATCATGATTGATAGTCAGTTTACCTCATTAACTCCTAATTGGTCGAGTCTGTGAGTGTTCGTCATCAACTCATTTACTCACACTAGTGGATTTTGTTAGGTACCTTCATTGATGGGTCTCCTCACATCTGTTAATGGTACACCACAACAATCAGTAATATGATGGTTTCGCACATCTATTCGCATGATGTAGATTCATACCATCAGGATTGTGTAGAAGACCTTGAGTTAGGGACATTTTACTCTTATAATGCACCATATCCAAGCTACATTGGAATTATGTATCATTTTATATACTTTGATGGATACTCTGGGGAACCTCTCTTCTATCTGTCTATAGTCCTACTAATTTATACTGTGACATGGATCCACATTATGTTTTCTAGTGGCTATGATCTTTTAGTTTATCACATGAGTCCACTATGTATTCTTTGTGGCCATGTAATAGTGTCCCATGTCTTAGAACCCTAGTGTATAGTTGGTGGCCATGTTTAGTTTCTATTTATGACCAATTATAGGTATTCCCGAGTCATGGATAATATTAGCATGGTTGAAACTTCAAATTTTGGGTTACTCTGCTTCAACTTTTAATTCCTCGCTTTTTCCTTCCATTTTGAGCTCTTTATTTTTGTAATGCATTTTAGACATCAATTTATCTTTTAGCCTCATGCATTAGGGGGCATCTATAATAGCGTATTTTACCCACATTGAGTTAGTAAAAGAAACCTTTGACATGTTGACCATAATTCATAGATTTCCCTCTTGTTTTTTTTCACTTTTATAGTAAAGACACTAGTCCTACACTAACAACCTACAGCAAGGCTTTGAATCAAAATCTATAACCTGAGTTCTAAAACTCACATTTCCCTTTCACAACCTACATCTTTGCTAAGAATTTTAGATTTTTTCATACTTGAGGAGATAAAATCAACCCACTTGTCCATGACTTGGGTAGGAGCAAATTATTGTAGAGGTTTCCTAACTTCTTGAGCCCCTAGTTGTCTAGACGCATCCTCCCAGAGAATGCAAAGGCCCTATATAATCTGATTATGGCAAGAGGAGAGGAGTTAGTTAAAATTTGTGAAAGAGCTCTACCATATTGTTTGAGTGCTTAAAGACTGCCTCTAGGCAGAGACTAGATTCTAAGCTGATGATGACGACCCTCATTTGAAGGTATAATATGCATTCATTTTGAGTGATTAATAAGAATTGATAATTCTTGTTTCACATATACTTGTTGTGTTTATGCTATTATGGTTGACGCAGTTATCTTTTATATGTGCTAATATACCCTTTGTGGAAGATAATATTTTCACATTTTTGTGTGTGCGTGTAGGGATTTGGATCAAGGTGGCTAGGAGCAAGATTTTCGTGTATGAGCGGGTTCTCCAGCATCACTTTCAGATCTAATAGCCTTCACCACCTTGCAAGGGTTTCCGGTGCATATCTCTAAGTATTCACACACCTACATATATAAGTATAATAGAAACAAAATAAATATCAACTATAAGAAGAAAAATATATCCATCAAAAGAATACCACAAAATTCTATTTAACATTACTCAATTTTTTTTTTTTTAAAACCCACATCAATAAACTAAATGATATATTTAAAAAAAAATTAATTCAAATTTATATATTTTTAATCCTTTCTCATTCCATAAATCTAAAATTAAAATGAATTAATATATTTTGAGTCATTCCCAACCTACCATATAGTCTTATCTTTGTAATATGCTATGTCAAGGGGTTGAGTGATTTTTTTGAAAATCATTCATTGAATTTATGTTTTATTTTCCCAGCACTTCCCTCTCCGTTTGGTTGAGACATAGGTTGGGAGGATTTCCCTATTTCCTGTGCGTTTGAGACCTAGGTTGGGATGATTGCCCTAGGGCAGTTGCATCAATTTTGATAAAAGGGTAGAATGTTAACCCCTAACATACGTAATGACAATGATACGTTGCCCAAGAAAATTTTGATCAAAATTCAAATATGCCTAACCTAGGTAGACACAACGAGATCGTTTACAGTAATCGAAATGTAAGCAAAGAGACAAGGATGAGTTTGGTTGACCAACGAAGTTAATTTTTAAATCGAAGTGAAATGATATTCTGACCACCTGCTTGGACAGTTCCTTAACTACCCTCATGTACATGAATTCCACAGTAAACATTTGACAAGCCAGATGCTTGGAATTACCCCACAACAAGACCTGAGTAAAGCGTGAGCAGCTGGACTGTGCCCTGGAATTACGCAAGGAAAAACTCGGGCAGCCAGTTTTGCTCCTTTTTCGCCCCAATTTAATACCTTCCACGCATCGCACATGCGCTGGTTATGCACTGGTTATAATTCTTTGTATTATAATACCGGTAACCTAAACCTGGGTGCCAGGGTTGTTCAACGGTCTCGAACCCTGCTCCATATTGATTTTCTAACGGTAACAAAATCTGGCGTGATAAGGGGCAGAGGTGTCTGTCTCCCCACTGTTATAAATTGAGGCCCATCTCCATTAGTACAGATTTCCTTTTCAAATAGCGTCGCCATTATTATATATTTTTCTTTCCAATGGGTAACTGCTTGCAATCTCCATCAGCTAAAGTTTCGTTCATGAAAATGGAGGATAGAGGAAAAATTATTAGGCTCAAACTGGTCATGTCAAAGCAACAGCTAGAGGATTTGTTGTTAGAAAGCAGCTGTATGAACGAAAAATCAGTGCAGCAGCTTCTGCGTCGGGTTCCATCGAGCAGAGGACGGTCTAATTATGAAGAATATCGAGGCAGAAACAGCAACAATTATACATGGACGCCGTCCTTGGAGAGCGTTCCAGAAATAAACTGAAGAAGAACTGCAGCTTCTATATTTATGCAATCGGCGTGGTCTATGGCTGATTTCAATTCTTTATAATATTTTGTGTTGTATATATAATTTAGTAAATAAAATCAAGGTTTCTTGAATGGCGTTTTCACTTGTAACTTCGTGTTTCAAATTCTCAATTCTACAAAAACATGAACCATATAAAATTCTATGTATCATTTTATTTATATCAGTCTAGATTCATCTTAATTCTGGATCTATCAAGCCCCGAGATGGATCAAATCTCTCGAGGTGCAAACCTTTTTTTTTGAGTGCAAAACTTGAGGAAAGGTTTTCACCTCTAGAGATTTGATCCCTCTCGGCGCATAAGAGGCAGGTTTCAGTGGTGTGCTTCCAAGGAAAGTCTATGGAAGATATGATTAATTTTATCAATAATATGTAAATATATCAAATATTAATATAATCATTTTAAATATGCTATATTTCTGAGATTAACTTGGTCATTTTAATTTTTACCTGAGTTTGTTGAGATGATAAATATTGTTATAACTATAATGATGAAAAATGATGAAATATTTTTTTTAAATGCAAAGTGACAATAATAGTGTTGAAAGATAGAAAATGTGAATAATAAGAATGTACGCATGTTACAAATAGTCTTCATTGTGATTAATCTCAACTATTTTCTTTTACTATCCTTATGGCCACCCTTATTAGTTTTGTTATCTTTTCATATCGATTATATGAAAAATAAAATTTAAATCGTAAACCATTTAAATCTTTAGCTCGAGATGTTGTAGTAAACATGATACCTTGTTTCTCTTGCTCTCCAATATTAATAGGCTAAATTACTATAACACAAAAATCAATGTACATTGTCAATAACTTTTGTGGTTACACTAAAATCAATGCATATTGTTAATCCAATCACTTTAAAATTAATGTACCGTCATATATCCAATTACATCAAATCATAAATCAACATATACATTGAAATCAATGCATTTAATGCAAGCAATCAAATAAGATTAGAAAATAACTTCTACATTGAAATCAATGCACCTAATGCAAGCAATCAAATAATATTAGAAACCAACATCTACATTGAAATCAATGCATTTACTCAAAGCAATCAAATATGATTAGAAATCGCCATTTACACTGAAATCAATGCATTTAATGCAAACAATCAAATAGGATTAGAAATAATCTACATTGAAATCAATGCATCTAGTGCAAGCAATCAAATATAATTATAAATCGATGCCTAAATTGAAACCAACACATCCAGTGCAAGAAATCAAATAGTATTAAAAATCACCACCTACACTGAAATCAATGCATCTAGTGCAAGTAATCAAATATCATTAGAAATAAATATCTACACCAAAATCGATGCATCTAGTGAAAATAATAAAATAGGATTATAAATCACCATCTCCACTTAAATCAATCCATCTAGTGAAAGAAATATTCTTCCCTCTCTCTATCCTCCATCCATATCTATATCCCCCTCCATCTCTTGTTTTTTTTCTCTCTATCTCACCCCCTAAACACACACGCTCTCGCACTCCATATATATCATTCTCTTTTTCAATCACCCCCTCTCCCCATCTCTCTCTTCTTCCCTCTCTTGACCTTCCATATATATCTCTATCTTCCCCTTCTCTCCCTCTCCCCCGCTAATATCTCTCTTTCCTCCTTTTGTCCTCTCTCCCTCTCTCTCCATCTTAATTATCACTCACTCTCTCTCTCTAGAAACCAACATCTACATTGAAATCAATGCATTTACTCAAAGAAATAAAATAGGATTAGAAATCGCCATCTACACTGAAATCAATGCATTTAATTCAAACAATCAAATAGGATTAGAAATCATCTACATTGAAATCAATTCATCTAGTGCAAGTAATCAAATATAATTATAAATTGACATCTAATTTGAAATCAACACATTCAGTGGAAGCAATCAAATTGTATTAGAAATCACCACCTACACTGAAATCAATGCATCTAGTGCAAGTAATCAAATATCATTAAAAATAAATATTTACACTAAAATTGATGCATCTAGTGAAACTAATCAAATAGGATTAGAAATCACCATCTCCACTTATATCAATCCATCTAGTGTGATAAATATTCCTCCCTCTCTCCACCCTCCATCCATATCTATATCCCCATCCATATATTCTTTTTTGTCTCTCTATCTCATCCCCCTACACACACACGCTCTTGCACTCCATATATATCAATTTCTTTGTCAATCAACCCCTCTCCCCATCTCTCTCTTCTTCCCTCTCTTCACCTTCCATCTATATCTCTATCTTCCCCTTCTCTCCCTCGCCCCTGCTAATATCTCTCTTTCCTCCTTTTTTCCTCTCTCCCACTCTCTCCATCTTCCTTATCACTCACTCTCTCTCTCTAGAAACCAACATCTACACTAAGATCAATGCATTTACTCGAAGAAATCAAATAGGATTAGAAATTTCCATCTACACTGAAATCAAATCATTTAGTGCAAACAATCAAATAGGATTAGAAATCATCTACATTGAAATCAATTCATCTAGTGCAAATAGTCAAATATAATTATAAATCGACATGTAAATTGAAATCAACACATTCAGTGCAAGCAATCAAATTGTATTAGAAATCACTACCTACACTAAAATCAATGCCTATAGTGCAAGTAAACAAATATCATTAGAAATAAATATCTACACTAAAATTGATGCATATAGTGAAAATAATAAAATATGATCATAAATCACCATCTCCACTTATATAAATCCATCTAGTGTTAGAAATATTCTTCCCTCTCTCCACCCTCCATCCATATCTGTATCCCCCTCCATCTCTTCTTTTATGTCTCTCTATCTCACCCCCTCAAATAATATGCTCCCCATCTTCATACAGTAAATAATCTCTTGTCAATTCTCTCCTCCCATCTCTCTCTTCCTCACCTATATATCTCCATATACCTCTTTCTCCATCTCCCTACTAATAATATCTCTTCTCCTTTTGTCCTCTCCTCTCTCTCCATCTTCCTTATCACTCACTCTCTCTCTCTCTCCACCTTTCTCTCAGTGTGTTTCTCTTACCCCTCTCCCTCCCCCCAAGTCCATCCCCTTTCCTCCCTCTCCAAACTCTCTCTCACATCTTTCTCTCTAGCTCTCTTCCTTTCTCCCATCTGCTTCTCCCTCTTCACTCCCCCCCCCCCCACCACCATGTTACTATATCCCTCCCTCTCTCCTTATATCTCTTTCGCCCCCCTCTACCCTTATCTCCATCTCTCCTTATTTGTCTCTTTACCTCAGCCCCAAACAGACACACTCTCTCTTTGCCTCTCCCTTGTCACTCCTTCTCTCTCTCCACTTCTCACTCTCTATATTTCTTATTTCCTACATCTCTCCCCCTCCAACTCCATCTCTCTATCAATCCCTCTCTCCTCCTCCTCTCTTGTCCTTCATCTCTCTCTCTCTTTCTCTCCTAACTCCCTCTCTCTTCCTTGATCGATCTCTCTCTCTCTTCCATCCAATATTATCTCTTCCCCCATCACTCTCCTCCTCTCTCTCATCCTTCCCCTCTCTCCATTTCTCTCCTACCTCCCTCTCTCTTTTCTCTCCAATCCTCTCTCTTCCCCCATCTCTCTCTCTCTCTCTCTCTCTCTTCCCCCATCTACCTTTCTTTCTCTCTCTCTTTCCGCCCCTCTCTCTTTCCAACTACATCACTATATCCCTCCCCCTCTCCTTCTCTCTTCTTCTCTCCCCCCTTCTTTCCATACATCCTACTTTTTCTCTTTATCTCACCCCTAAACATACACACTCTCTCTCCATCTCTCCCTTATCACTCTCTCTCTCTCTCTATTTATTCTTAGTTATGTAAACTAATGAACATAAATATTCGTAAATATAAAGTAGATTATATAGTAAATATGAAAAGAGGTTTTATTTACTTACCATACCTATAGTTTATTTGTATTTGTATTTATTTACCATACCTCTTTTATTTACTATGGTATTTGGCCCATAGGCTTGTTATATAATTAGATTTTTATTTATAATCCTATTTGATATATTGTTATTTATTTACCTTACCTATTTATACCTCTTTTATATTTATTTATTTACCATACTTCTTTATACCTATTTTATATTTATTTATTTATCATACCTCTTTATACCTCTTTTATATTTATTTATTTACCATACTTATTTTATAAATATGGTATTTGGCCCATGGTATTTAGCCCATGGTATCAATATCAATTTGTCCCATGGTATTCGTTCCATAGGCTTCATCTAAATAAAACCTATTTTTTATTTTTTTTTAAATATAAGAAGGTTTATGGAGTAAATATAAAAAGAACTTTTATTTATTTACCATACATCTAGTTTATATATATTTTTATTTATTTACCATCGCTCTGGAGTAAGTATAAAAATAGGTTTTATTTATTTACCATACCTCATATTTATTTATATTTATATTTATTTAAATTTTAAAATATTGCAACTTTGATGGGGAAATATTTATGTCTTTAAATATTTTAAATTATCCATAGAATATGGGTTTTCTTTTTAAAAATTCATTTTACAAATATTTAATTAAAATAAATATTAAAAGATTTTAGATTTTGATTGTTTGTGTTGAATTAACTATTTTCCTTTGATTTACGAAATGGCATTGACTTTAGTAAAGAGTAAAGATGTTTAAAATTTTACTTAATTTGGAAATTCAATGTAGTAATTTTTTTTGTTAAAGGTAAATTTATGATCCGTTCAAATTCACATTGTAACATACCCCGTTAACTTCACATGGAAATGTAAGGAGGTAAATTTTTTTTTATACTAGTTACTCATGAATAACTAACCATTCACCATTAAATATTCCTTACTCATCATTACATAGAATGTTTACCAGTTCCTAGTGTAACTTTTAGAATAAGAATAGTAAGCTCTTTAACCATTAACAACCTCCATTATAGTACATTAACATAATACTGTATGATGTAACCTTTCATTCATTTCATCACTCTTATAGTCATCACATACTTTCCATTATTAACATCATAACAAGGAAGGAATCAACATCATCAACTTGACACAATAATCAATCACATCATTGAACACCAACATACCCTGGAAACCCCGTAGGGTGAAAACCAACAAATGTTTAATTTTATTATTAAACACTCGTGAAGATGATCAGTCCTCACTCAATGTCTTATAAGGGAGACCATCCCTTAACCATCATTTATAAATCTTACAAGGAAATATACAACTATCTAGCTTAAAGCCATTACAGTAAATATGATACCATTTACCCTCTGGTCTTCATATCTTCATATCTTGATGGCATGGATGTACCTAGTTCGTACTCATCTGCAAGAACCATAATAATTTACCTGCCACCAGGTTAAGCATAATATTTCCTTTATAGATATCACCATCATACCCTGCTAATGTTACCTTCAACATACATTGATGTCAAGATTCATAAAGTATAATAAATCATTTCACATATCTATACTATAGTAGTTTCTCCATCTACTCATGTATATTCATGACATGCAAGTAAAGTACCTTGACATTCTTCCTTTAACAACACATACCTCACATGTGCTGGTTATAAGTCATCAAATTAACTAATGTTTCCGTCGCATAAGCACTGCAAGACAATAACTACATCTCCCCAGCATATATTTAAAATAAACTGATACTTAGTTATGTTACTCGTGCAAGAAATTTACATAATTTAATCAAAATAGCTAACCCTTGAGCTATTACTTTTAGTACATGGAATGCAATCTAACATATCAAATGTTTCTCCCATGCATGCAAATGCATATCGATTCCAAAAGAGTCTCCCTAAAGGTGTGCTTACACAATGAAGCACATAACCTCCTTCACGAGTCTTCCCAAAGAAAATCTCAACAAAAGTGAACATGTATACATATGTTTTCTTTTCTGTAAAGCTATGGAATTAAGCATACAAATACATGGCTTCTTTTTCAAGATTATACTAACAATCATATTCAATGTAGTTTAAATACTACAAGCTATCTTTCTACATACAAATATGTATATTTTTTTTCAATAAAAGTTAATACATATATTGCATGCTTATGCATGATATTCTTCCAAAAGGAATTAACATGATAATCATGATAATATAAAAGTAATCACTTAGTTTGTTCATCTAAAGGAATATAACTGATTAGTTCCTTTAACCATGAATTTATTAAATAACTTAACTTTACCAACACCATGGTAATCTATCCATGAATTTATTAAATAACTAATATTTGCAAACACCATGGTAATCTACCCATGGTTTTATGAAATAATTAATCTCCATCAACACCATGGAAAAACTACCCATGGATTTATGAAACTATCCATGGATTTATTAATTCATTACTATTCACAAAATGGTTAATGAATATTAATGTGAGAAAAATTCTCTTTTCTTTTTCATCGCACATGAAGATATTTCAAGAATTACCCTCTTTAATCTATTCAAGAAAATACCCTGGATTTGTTCTCACTTCCTAAACTAAATGAGTACAAAATCCCTTTTAAAATAAAAATCATGCATTTCTATTTTCTTGCCTATACCATATTATGTAAATATTTATATTAAAGAGCTACCCTCTTTGAATCTATTCAAGAAAATCTCTTTTAAAATATAGAGCATTCTATTTTCTTGAATATACATTAATATATAGATATTTATTAAAGAGTTACCTTCTTTGAATCTATTCAAAAAAATCTCTTTAAAAATATAAAGCATGCAGATTCTATTTTCTTGAATATACATTAATATATAGATATTTATATATTTATCTTTTTCCATAGAAAAATGGAAAATATTTTGAACAAAAATCAAACACCATAAACAAATGAAAAAAAAACATTACTTATCTGGCTACGCCACTTCAATCAGAGCTTTGCACACCTTCATCACCAATTCATTCATCAACACATTCTCACTCAAGGGAAATGCTTAAGGTTAATTCCTACGCATATTGATAGACAAATGATCAAAATGATGCTGTTCACAAGTTGCCAAATATTCGAACTTGAGGTATTCCATGATTATATCATGGCATCCATTTACAGATTGTTCTAATGAATGTTGATCTGGTCTTGGATGATCTCTTTGCGTGTGGGAAGTCTTCAATGCAATAGATATGAAATATTCAAGGAATGACATATTTAGAGGTGTAGAGGGCTGCACATCAATTTGGAGATTTCTGATGTGTTAATATACTTGCTCTGCAGAAAAGGAAAAAAAATGGTTGGGGCAACTGCAATAGTCCTCAACGCTGCACAACTGAGTTGAGAGAGTGGTTTCAGAAAGAAGCAGCATGTGGAAACGTGTGAGCGGCATCGAAAGTTATTGATGCATGGACTGTTGGTGGAGGGATTGGCTACCTCTTACTAAAACCCTCATTAGCAAAACACCTCCTATTAACAAAACGCTTGTTAACAAAACACTGCCTATAAACCAAATGCAACAAAAACCAATGAAAGAAAAACTCAGATAGTGAACTGAGGGCGTCCCTCTAGTGACACAAATCAAATATGCAGACTTTATTTTGCCACACACGATGAAAAATACTCCCATAGATAATGAATACCCATTTAGGAATCCGTTTTACATCAACTAATTCTTGATTTTCTTGATACAACTGTTTTGGTAAAACATGGTAAAAACTGTAAATTATAATGGTTTACATGGATGTTACATACTCCCCCCCTTGAGAGAACACCGTCATCGGTGTGCTTCTCTCACTGAAATTTAAACTTATACTCATGATATAATAATATAAACAACCCAAAGGGGTTCCTTCCCCTTGGCAATGAAACACTTTCGTTTCCTTAAATGTCATTATTTAAAAAAATAATGTTTTTATCTATACTCATAAGCATGTATAGCACAAAGAAAATTTCATTTCCATTTCTAACTGCTTATCCCTTATTCAATTCACAAAAATATAGAAAAATCTCTATATGAACTTATCATTATTTACCAATTACTATTGGAAGAATGATGGCTTTTACGCAAGCTCTCTGAGAATGGTTGAACACCCATAAAAAATTCCTGGAAAGAGCCTGTAATGTACGACTAAAAATTCAATCACATTAGTCACATAGTTTCAATCAAATGAAAATACTTGCAACTATCAAACATTCTTGCAATATAAAGAGTTTTTTTAATCAAATTTCTTCCACAAATACTCAGAGAGAACCAACTCTCTATTCAATGCATCACATGCAAGCTGCCTTAGCTCCTGATAAAGACATCCAGACAGTCAATCTTTCCATATTAATTCAAAATAGCACAGCACACTAAAAATTATTTATACTTATCTGGAAATTTAGTCTTTCAAGCTGTGGTCCTCCCAACCATCAAGGGAGGCAATTAAGTCCTCCACTTTCCCCCTAGCTCCAGAATCTAGATAGTGCCACCGGTTAATAGTGGATTCCTCTGCTGTGACCTCTGGATGGCCAATCCAATCACACTCAGATATTTTTGGCTTTACAAGGGTTGTTGTAAGATATTTTCAACTGGTCCCAACCAGCTCTAGAAAATACTCTCCCTTTACCAATTTCACAGAACGCCTACTCCTCCCATGGGATCCAGCTTTATCCTCAGAGGAGTAGGTAACTGTCTTTCCAACTGTCCCCAACCACCTCCTATTCTTGAAAACATTTTTTTACCATCATCTTAAAAAGGTTTTCTTTTCATTAATTAATTTCAGCAAATTAAATAATTTTCTTTATCAATAGTGATGATTTAAGTTTTTCTTGCCACATAAAAGAAAATTAAACAAATTGTCTTTAACTAGTTAATAGTAGTTAACTTTAATGAAGCTGTCACAATAATGAAGCTGTCACAACTTCCCCCCTGGAAGTAACATACATGTGTTGTACATTAAAAAATGATACTTTAATGTTTACTGTTGCAATTCACAATGCAATGTTTGCGATGCTTTATTTCCACAGATTTTCTGTTTCCATTAAGCTACCCGTGCATACAATAAGAAATAATGATAATCATAAATATGCATTTCTCAAGCACATATTATCTTATGAAAACATTTTAAGTTCTTGCATAAAATGTTGTTATGCATAAAATGTCTTCATGCATAAAAGTATATACAAATATTCATTAATGTGTATATGTCAATAATGATTAGGGTATGAGTGTAAACATTTCCAATTCCCATAATGTTCTGTTACCAACAGACTGATGCACAAATCACTTATCATAATCATTTGTTCACAACTTTCAATTAGCTTTTGTCAAAATCGATTCGTGCATATAACTTTCATTATTTATTCATTCATAACTAATCAATTCTATTAATAATTTTAATGCATCCATGACGTCTCATGCAAAAACTAGTCAGTCAACAAGTCATTTAGTGAAGTCTCACAACTTGATCCATTATGAGACTTCTTCATTCAATTTAATTTTAACACTCTATCACCTTATAGTAGGACTTTCTTCATATTTTGCATTCACGCATTAGTTTCACACACCATCACTATACACATTCATCTTTTAAAGTAGTGCATGGTAACTTTAGAAATTTTATTGCATGCAAAAACAACTACTTCTTTTCCAACTCAAATGAAAGGTAGCTATTTTTCTTTTATGTTTTTTATACTTTTTTTCCTAAAGAAATAGGCATAATACACATATTAATCTCATATGCATATTCTTATCCGGAAAAAGTATATTATAATAGCATGTACGTTTTTAAGAATTCTCTTAAATGGAAGCTAATCTCATGCAATTCCATGTATATAACAATTCGTTTTTAAAGGAAATCAACATGCATATGCATAGACTTCTTAAAATAAAATAAAATAAAATGCTTATCTTTATTTCATTTGAAGAACTTCTCTCTCTACGGCAGTATTCATCCCCCTCAGGAAATTCAAATTGCTCCTCTACAACAATGTTTTCTTTTAGCAGCATCGATAAGATTTTATAGCATGATTAGATAAAACCTTAATCAATCTTTGAATGATCCTTTAACACCTATTCATGTGCATATATGAGATGTGAATACAATGTCACAACATGCTTTCTTCCAACATCTCTACATTAGTGTGAGTAAATAATTATCAATTCATGTCAAATAACTCCCACATTATTATGACATTTTTCACACACGCACACATTCGTACAAGACAAATCACTATATCTGTTCAGAAATTCCTTTAATGGAAAATGACACCATGTGCATTCACTTTACTTAAACTTTTACAAAATACCTACCACTTCAAATTTTGCCCTTGGAGCATGCAAACATAATAAAGATAACACATTGGCTGTTGTTCCTATGCATGCAATGCATAAAGATTCTAATCTTAATTTCCCAATAGAGTACTTAACATAATCGAGTAGGAAAACTCATGATTCCTCTCCGAGGACATATAACATAATAGTTATGATAGCATAACATAATCACATACTCAATAGATCTTCTATCCATGCAAAGAACCTTGTTCCTCTATGATTCTACATGCAAGTTGCTCATGCTTTTCTTCCAATAATTTACCATAGATAGCCTCTTTTATGCATAAAAACTACGCAACACTAACAAGGTTAACTTAACCTTTAATATGCCTAAATCAAGAAGTTGACATAATCCTTCTAGCAATGTAGTATATTCAAGAGGTTATTCTCTTTAGCCTATATTTATTTTCAAGAAAATAACTTGGATTCCTCATCATTTAACACATCAGTACGAAATCCCTTTTAAAATAAAACATGCTTCCTATCTTTTCTTAAATAAGATACATATAAAGGCAAGCAAGTTTACTTATTTATGTTTTACTACTACTCACACCTTTCAAGATAAATACTATTAATCTTTGTAAGAACTCACATGGGTTCTTCTCAGAAAAAATAGTAGAGTAGTTTGGTCTTTTACCATGGTATATTTCTAGGAATAATATATTTCTAAAACATTAACATAATATAAATCATTTCAAGAACTTACATTGTAAGTTTGTCTTTACGTACATGGAATAGATATATCCTTTTTAAAGAAACTCTAACTTCATTGTTATTTACTTTGTACGCATTTTATTTTCCATAAATGAAATAACTATTGTTTCAAGAAAGAAAGATAATAATACTTATCTCTTGAAACTCTTTATTCAACCTGGATTAGAGATGCGATGCCTTCCTTCACATAAGCGCATTTCATCTCGGTTCTCTCAATTTGTTTTCGCTAAATCCCAAAGGCGCTAGTGTTGCAACCTTTGGCTCTGATACCACTTGTAACATACCCCATTAACTTCACACGGAAATGTAAGGAGGTAAAAAAAATTTTATACGACATTCTTCCTTTAACAACACATACCTCACATGTGTTGGTTATAAGTCATCACATTAACTAATGTTTCCGTCGCATAAGCACTGCAAGACAATAGCTACATCTCCCCAGCATATATTTAAAATAAACTAATACTTAGTTATGTTACTCGTGCATGCAATTTACATAATTTAATCAAAATAGCTAACCCTTGAGCTATTACTTTTAGTACATGGAATGCAATCTAACATATCAAATGTTGCTCCCATGCATGCAAATGCATATCGATTCCAAAAGATTCTCCCTAAAGGTGTGCTTACACAACGAAGCACATAACCTCCTTCACGAGTCTTCCCAAAGAAAATCTCAACACAAGTGAGCATGTATACATATGTTTTCTTTTCTGTAAAACTATGCAATTAAGCATACAAAACATGTCTTCTTTTTCAAGATTATACTAACAATCATATTCAATGTAGTTTAAATACTACAAGCTATCTTTCTACATACAAATATGTATATTTTTTTTCAATAAAAGTTAATACATATATTGCATGCTTATGCACGATCTTCTTCCAAAAGGAATTAACATGATAATCATGATAATATAAAAGTAATCACTTAGTTTGTTCATCTAAAGGAATATAACTGATTAGTTCATTTAACCATGAATTTATTAAATAACTTAACTTTACCAACACCATGGTAATCTATCCATGGATTTATTAAATAACTAATATTTGCAAACACCATGGTAATCTACCCATGGTTTTATGAAATAATTAATCTCCATCAACACGATGGAAAAACTACCCATGGATTTATGGAACTATCCATGGATTTATTAATTCATTACTATTCACAACATGGTTAATGAATATTAATCTGAGAAAACTTCTCTTTTCTTCTTCATCGCACATGAAGATATTTCAAGAATTACCCTCTTTAATCTATTCAAGAAAATACCTTGGATTTGTTCTCACTTCCTAAACTAAATGAGTACAAAATCCCTTTTAAAATAAATATCATGCATCTTTTATTTTCTTGCTTATACCATATTATGGAAATATTTATATTAAAGAGCTACCATCTTTGAATCTATTCAAGAAAATCTCTTTTAAAATATAGAGCATGCAGATTCTATTTTATTGAATATACATTAATATATAGATATTTATTAAAGAGTTACCTTCTTTGAATCTATTCAAGAAAATCTCTTTAAAAATATAAAGCATGCAAATTCTATTTTCTTGAATATACATTAATATATAGATATTTATATATTTATCTTTTTCCATAGAAAAATAGAAATTATTTTGAACAAAAATCAAACACCATAAACAAATGAAAAGAAAACATTACTTATCTGGCTACGCCACTTCAATCAGAGCTTTGCGCACCTTCATCGCCAATTCGTTCATCAACACATTATCACTTAGGGCAAATGCTTAAGGTTAATTCCTACGCATATTGATAGACAAACGGTCAAAATGATGTTGTTCACAAGTTTCCAAATATTCGAACTTGAGATATTCCATGATTATATCATGGCATCCATTTACAAATTGTTCTAATGAATGTTGATCTGGTCCTGGATGATCTCCTTGCGCATGGGAAGTCGTCAATGCAATAGATATGAAATATTCAAGGAACAACATATTTAGAGGTGCAGAGGGCTGCACATCAATTTCGAGATTTTCGACGTGTTAATATACTCGCTCTGCAGAAAAGGAACAAAAATGGTTGGGGCAACTGCAACAGTCCTCAACGCTGCACAACTGAGTTGAGAGAGTGGTTTCAGAAAGAAGCAGTATGTGGAAACGTGTGAGAAACATCGAAAATTCTTGGTGCAGGGATTGTTGGTGGAGGGATTAGCTGCCTCTTACTAAAACCTTCGTTAGCAAAACACCTCCTATTAACAAAACACTGCCTATAAACCAAATGAAACAAAAAACAACGAAAGAAAAACTCAGATAGTGACCTGAGGGCATCCCTCTAGTGACACAAATCAAATATGCAGAGTTTCTTTTGCCACACAGGATGAAAAATACTCCCATAGATAATGAATACCCATTTAGGAATCTGTTTTACATCAACTAATTCTTGATTTTCTTGATACAACTGTTTTGGTAAAACATGGTAAAAACTGTAAATTACAATGGTTTACATGGATGTTACACACGTATATAATAAAGAAATTATTAAATGGGTGAGATATTCAAATTATATAAATAATACATAGTTGTATTTTAATAGTTAATATCAGCCCATTAATAAGTTAAAAAAGCTATATATAATCTAAATATTCAAGTTATATAAAATTCAAAATTAGGTTAATGCCTAGATCCATTATGACTGACATTAGAAGAAGTAAAATTTATGGCCGACATTAGAAAAAGTAAAATTTATCATTTTTTAAGAACATGACATACCCGACATCGGGGTCATAGTGGTCTGTAGATTGTGCCTCTCGGTGTAATGACTATATTAATTTATATAAAGTTATAATAGACCATTTATCTATATAAACCTATAATAGACATCAAAGAAATTGTTGTAATCCATATTGAAGAAATTTTGAAAATTGAAGAAATTCACTGCAACACCATATTACATAAATAAAATTTCCTTCGATTTTAGAGATTTTCATAAATGTTTATTTCGTCTTCATACTTGTAGTTGCAATATGTAATACTTCCATATTGGATTCAGGATGCATAAATTCTGGAGTAACTCACAGTCACTGAACGAAAGGATGTTTAATTTATTAATATCGTGAGTGCGCAAAAACATTATCCTTTCATATCGCATGTTTACTTGCTGCACTAGTTGCCATAAATATTGCAATTTCCGAATCGAGTTCTACAGATCGTACATTGTGTTATTGTTATACAGCACACCATTGGCATTCTCTGAGTTCATATTAGCGAACGCGAAAGTCTCACAAACAAACTTTTCGTATGATGGTGGATATACATGGAGGGACATGTACATGGTGCTATTAACTTTACTTCCATTGCCTTTATACCTAAAAGTTATCAATGTCATATATTTCAGGAATTTCGTCCCATATCCTTTTGTAATATCACATAAAAAATCATTTCTAATACCATTGTAGAGAGGTTTATACTTAAAAGTTATCAATGTCATATATTTTAGGACTTTTTTCCCATATCTTTGTGTAATATCACATACAAAATCATTTCTAAGACCATTGTAGAGAGTTTTAAAGCTGCTTTATTGAAGCATATTATATTGGAACATTATGGGTTCCTACAATATAGTAGGTTGATCCATGACATTGTTGTAAATACATGGGGATTAAACACTCCATTCAGTGGAAAAAAATTGAGGCTCTTGTGATGAAAATCGATCTCCTTAAGGCATATGACTATGTCGACTGGGATTTTCGATGTATGGTTCTTAAGAAAATTGGTTTATCTAACATGTCCATTGAATTGAACATGTGATGTATTACAAATTCACATTTCATTGTTCTCATTAATGGGAAACCTACTCGGTTCTTCATGGTTGGCATGGGCCTTCGGCTCGGGTACGCTTTATCTCTTCTTTTATTCATACTAGTTATGGACTGCCTCAGTCATAAGATACACCGCACTATGAGGGATGGATTTTTTAAGGGTATTAAGATTAAACAGGACCGTGTGGCATCAAATAATTTCTTTGTCGATGACATTTTGATCTTTGGCTTATTACACCTTGCACAGTGGCTATATCTACGAGACATCCTAGATCACTTTGGATGGGTTATGAGGATGGTTGCTAATGGTGCGAAATCACAGATTCTGCACTCCACTAGTGACCTCGGGATCATTTGGCTGGTGTATGCTGCTATTCATTTCAGATATGGGTCGATGATGGAGGGTTTCACGTACCTTTTTTTCCTCCTAAAACCTTGCACATACTCTGTGGCTCATTGGTATTGGCTTATTGAGAAATATCGTAGGAAATTGGATAAGTGGACGCTAAGGTGGCTCTCCCTTGGGGGCAGGTATATCCTAACACATGCATTATTCCAAAACTTGGCGGTTTATTGGGCACATTTATATATTATACTGGTGGCCATTATTAAACAAATTCAGTTCGTTATGGCTTGTTTCATATGGGGGATCAGGTAGCACAAGGAAAATATCACTTAACCAGTTGGGACAATATCACTGTTTCTAAAGAATAGAGAGGTTGGGGGTTTCTAGACATTGAGCTATTCAGGAGGGCACTACTCATGAAGTCATTGTAGTGGGATCTCAATGTGCAAGGGTGTTGGATGGAGATTAACGTGCATAAGTATCTAAAAGGGAAAAATATTGAAGAATGGTATAGAAAGGGCATATTATGGAGAGGTAACGGGTCTCACATCTGGTCAAGTTTCTGGAAGATTTGGCCATCGTACATGCATCATCTTTGTTGGGCCTTTAGTGGAGGTGCTCATATTATCATCAAACATGATAACATTTGGGGGACTGAAGGGGTTCCTCCACTAATTAGGGAATTGATTAATGCACTTCATGCCTGAGGATGTTTCTATTTCTGCCTGGTCATTAATTACTGGGAGGAAACAACAACCATTTGGCATGGGCACATAGAATTGGGATTGGCTGGTGATAATGCTAGGGAATGGTGTACGTACATCCTCAGTATGTGATGCCTAGGCATACAACGTTTTGGATGGGGAGATCACCTAACCTGCGGTGATACTCTTGTAGAAAATTGAGCTTAGACACATGACACATTAATATACACCAACATTTGGGGCTGGATGGTAAAAATTTGTTTTAAGAAGGTGTGGAAATTCAATGTCCCTGTTAAAATTGTTCTATTTTTCTGGTTGTTCTAGCGTAAAAAGAGCCTTACATTGAAAAATCTGTGTAAGGGAGATTTTTCAGGGTCGGGTCGTTGCATATTATGTGGATTGGAGGGGGAAGGTAAGTTGCATCTGTTCTATAAGTGCACAATGACTATAGATATTTGGAAACATGCGTTTAATTTTCTGAAACTGCCATTTCAACAGTTTTTAGATGTTGTTGAATGTGCGAGATGGTGGATGGACAAAGGTACACACATGGGTTTTATCTCACTATTCTTTCATTGGCTGGTATGAACCTCAAGGAACCACATGATTTCTTAGGATAAACCCATCCATCCTATTCTAGTGGCAGAAACCATCATCAACTATTGGAGTGGTATTAGGCCCACTATTCCACTATCTCGGGATCTTTATGTCTGCATGAGACCGCAACAATGACATACCTTGCAAGTTTTTTTCATGGGGCGGCACAAAAATAATGTTGTGGATGTGGGGCTTGGCTTAAATTGGACAAGTTTGTCATTATAAAATATTCTGGAATGGTGGACAAGGTGCTAGGAAAAGGTTTTGGCTTTATGGGGTCTTATGTGGTTTTCGAGACAATTATGTGTTGATAAGATGACAATTTTTGGTGATTCATAGGTGGTTATCAACTATATGAAAAACACCAATGATTTATCCACCCCACATCTAATCGACTGGCTGGAGAGGATCAAGGCATTAAGGGACTCTTTCAATCACATTACCTTCTTTCATGTATACAGGGAAAATAACTTTGAAACTGATCGCTTGTCAAAGATGGGACTTGAAAATTAGTTTGGCCACATGCAGTATCAACTATTCGAGGGCAGTATTACTCATGCATAGGGCTCTATTCTCCTTAACTGAATGTGTCGTCATGATTCACTCCTACATTGTACAAAAAAAAACTTTTCTCTTTTTGTTGAATGTCTTTAGTTAGGGGTACATACTATGTTACTAGATATGCTTTTATGTTTTATGTTTTTCTTCGGGTATGGTTTTTGCATTATGTTGGCACTATGGTTGGACATACAACTTGGTTTGCTTTCATGTTTTAGAAAATGATGGAGCGTTTATGTTTATAGGGATGGGAGAAATATTATGGTTTATTTGGATACATGATGATGATAGATATATTTTCATTATATGAAAATCTCTGACATACATATTTGTATTATGTAGAAGTTTGTAATATACATTATATTTTTTTTCTTCAATATATATATATATATATATATAGATATAGATATATAATAAAATCTATTTCATAAACCATGTAGAGTCAATTGAGCTTCACGTAATCCAATCTTATAATGTATTTGAATTTCCCTCAATCCTTATTCACAAAATTGCGATGAAAAAATCCTAAAAATTGACATGACAAAGTCTCGTAAATAAACAAGGCTACAAGTAGCGACTACCTGCCGCTTAGTTTAAATATAGTAATGTTGCAATGTGATGTTGGAAATGTCTATGGATAGTTATTATGGCTATTACATGTCGCTTAGTGCAACTATAGAGACGTTGCAATTTGAATTTGAGCATGTTTATGAAGTTTTGTTTTGTAATAAAGTGTGGTTAAAATAAATTAGAAATAATTGTTGCAATCTGAGTTTAGTAGTAGTTTAAATCTATCTAAATTATAGTGAAACAACTTTTGTGTTGATCCATGAGCATATGCATTTGATGTGTAGATTAGGTTTGCTACATATGCTTAGCTTATTTTTGAATCAATATGAGTATGTCAGAGTAGCTACTACTTGCTGCTTAATGTAAATATAGAAATGTTGCAGTTTGAGTTTCAACATGTTTATGAAAATTTGCTTTGTAATAAAGTTGCTGCTTTGTTTAGTATAGTTAAATTAAATTAGAAATAATTGTTGCAATTTGAGTTTGAGCGTGTCTATGAGGATTTGCTATATGTTGCCATTTGAAAGGTTTAGAATCTTTTTTTACTAATATTTTGTTAATCCAATTTGACCCAACTACAATTGCAATGCCATATTGTCTACGATCTGAAGACTTTTACATTTTTCGTAAAGTATATATATGAATATGAAAATTTATAATGGTAAAAATAAAAAATATTATTATAAGAATTTATAATAAAGAAAAATATATATATATATATATATATATATATATATATATATATATATATATATATATATATATATATATATATATATATATATATATATATATATATATATAAGGAATTTATTGTTATTATTCAAAAAGTTGCATGTTATTTTTATTTAAAATTACATGCCATGATATATAGCAATTAAAATTGTTTAATATTTTGTATATTTATATATTTGATATATTTAATGTATATTCCAAAATTTAATAACGTAATTTAGTTAGCCAATATGATTTTTTAGATATTAGGTAGATTCAATATGTTACTCATTAGGAATGTGGTTTTTTGATTACATTTTTCAATTTCAAATGTTTTTTAATAAAATAGATTGAAAAATAGAGTTTTTTTTTTGTGTTGGGGCACAGACTTTGTATTTGGTAAAACACAGTATTTTAATATGAAACAGAGAGATTTTTTGTTTTAATGCGCGGGATAGTTTTTAGTTAAAACTCTGTCGTCCCCACAATGTCTTGTTCATGTGGCGATGTTCCAATGCGATCATCGCAATGGGAACTGATACAAGTCACCATAGCAATGGTCGGATGCTTTCATGGCATAGAAAGAGTATGAACTCCGGACCCGATCCTGTTTACTATGGCGGAGTTAAATTTGTCATCGCGTTCGTTTTTCAATCGGCATCAGAGATTTTTGTAATGGGTAGTTTGCATTGTTTTAAAGTGGACCCGATGCATATTATTCAACGAATTTGATAAGCAGGTTTTTGGGTTTTTAACCTTTGGTCGTATATGCTATGTGCAATTTTTGCAATGTTCATGCACAATTTATAAATGGCCCGAGAGGCTTTGTAATAGGTTTTGTTATGTTTTAACATAGGCGAGTTAATTCGCTTATGGTCCCAGACCTTAAAATATATCAGTGGTTGATATTTTAACCTTAGTCCATGTGTTATTGTCGCAGGTATTATGGTTAACTATTTTCTTAAGTTTCACTATAAGTGTGCGGCGTCGTATGCTGATATATCATAGTTGGTGCGTGATATACAAAGGTAGGGTATAATGCATCGTGGGCCCAAAGAGTGGTGTTAGTTTTTAAACCATTGGAAAATGCATAGATTATAATAAATCAAATGGACAGAAGAATTTATTAACCTTGTGGGACCCTCACGAATTGCATCGGAGAAAATCATAACAGTGGAACATGTTAATAAAAGTCCTGATGACGATTGCGGAGCCGATTTGTTTATGAATTGTGATTTATATGTGTTTGAAGTTTTGGCTTAAAAGGCATTAATTGCATCGGAACGTTTGTGAATGCATCAATCGCATCAGAGGAAGGGCATCGCATCGGAACATTGGAAAATGCATTAATCGCAATGGGAAGCATTGAGTTGTGATTAATCGCATTGGAAAATAGAAAATAAAGGTTTATAAAGTTGTGGCGTCCGAAATTTTCAAAGGTTAGCGTTGGGGTTAGAATATGAGAGCATATTATATGCGTAGTATGCATTGTTTTAAAGCGGACCCGATGCATATTATTCAGCGAATTTGATAAGCATTTTTTTGGGTTTTCAACCTTTGGTCGTATATGTTATATGCAATTTTTGCAATGTTCATGCGCAATTTATAAAAGGCCTGAGAGGCTTTGTAATAGGTTTTGTTATGTTTCAACATAGGTGAGTTAATTCGCTGATGGGCCCAGACCTTAAAATATATCAGTGGTTGATATTTTAACCTTAGCCCAATTTTTATTGGCGCAGGTATTATGGTTAATTATTTTTTTAAGTTTCAATGTAAGTGTGCAGCGTGGTAATGCTGCCCTTGAGCAATAAATTCAAAGGTTGAGTTATATCCGAGGCTGTAATGTATGCTGATATATCATAGTTGGTGCGCAATACATAAAGGTAGGGTATATTGCATCGTGGGCCCGATGAGTGGTGTTGGTTTTTAAACCATTGGAAAATGCATAGACTATAATAAATTGAATGGATAGAAGGATTTATTAACTTTTTGGGACCCTCATGAATCACATCAGAGAAAATCATAATAGCGGAACATGTTAATAAAAGTCCCGATGGAGATTGCGGAGCCAATGTGTTTATGAACTGTGATTTATATGTATTTGAAGTTCCGGTTTAAAAGACATTAATCGCATCGGAATGTTTGCGAATGCATCAATCGCATTAGAGTAAGGGCATCGCATTGGAACATTAGAAAATTCATTAATCGCAATGGGAAGCATTGAGTTGCGATTAATCGTATTGGCAAATAGAAAATAAAGGTTTATAAAAATGTGGCGTCCAAAGCCTTCAAAGGTTAGCATTGGGGTTAGAATATGAGAGCATATTATATGCATAGTACTGTTTTAGATTGAACCATAGGATAACAATGAAAGCTCTGTTTGAAAATTGTATGAAGACTTAGTATTTGGGTTGATAAAAAGGCATATTATATGAAATGAGGGGTTTATGACTTTTGAGGAAATAGGGAGATATTAAAGTTCCGCACTGATTTTAATTGCCAGCTCAGACAATAAGATGGAGTTGTACTCTCGTATGAATTAAGGGATGTATATATACTATTGGAGTGTATTATTGCTTTTTGAGGTGAAAATCTTTGGGGTGTTGAAATAGTAAAAGTCGAAGTCCCAAGCGAACCTTAATATTTGTCGGAATATTAATAAAGTTCAAAGCTCATTAAATGTTTCATAACTTTGATTTGTGCCAAATGTAATTCGAATTAGGCAATTTGAATACATACGAGTATTTTTTTAACTATAATATATTTATAATTAGTTAATCTATGATTGAGCATTTTAAACATGATAGATTCCAATATTAAATTGTTATATAGCAATTTTGCCAAGCAAAAACACAACAATGCTTACATTTGACTTATATGCTTATTACTGAATAGCAAATATATTACTGAATTTTAGTTCTAGTATAGCATAATTTTTTTCTATATAATATTAGCTCATGGTAGAGTAACAAAAGCCATTTACAATTCAGATTTTTCCATAGTAATTTAAGCTTAAATTTCTATGGTTAGTAATATTATTAATGCATATATTAATTATTTTTATAATTAATATTTTTTTAAATGTGAATTGTATTAAAATGACTTTATATTATATTTTAGCTCATTCTTAAAATAAAATAAAATTTATATACCACATAATTAACTTGCTTTTACTTAATTGTACATTTTTTTAAATTCATAAATACATGTATTATTTTTTAAAATAGTTTTTTTAGAACATGGATGAGTTGAAATAAATAAACAAGTTAAATATTAGTTACATTTAACCAATACTAATTACATAATAACAATACAAAATAAATTAGTAATTAAATTAAACTAAGTAGCAAGAACTAAACATAAAATTGAATATTTATTTATATATATATATATATATATATATATATAGTATAGAGGTTGTATAAATATTATGCAAATTAAATTTATAAGAACTTCATCATACCTAAATATTATACAAAAAATTATTGATAATAATAATTTAAGTGGAAACTTGTTTTAAAAAATAATTTATTATATTTATTTATCATAATTTACTAAATTTACATTAATAAAAATTATATAAATTAAGAGTATTTTGCAATTGCAATTCAATTTTTAATAGTATAAAATAATAAATAAACATAATAATATAAAATAATAAATAAATAAACTATTAGCACAAATAATTTAAAGAGAAGTGGCCAATTGAACAAAATAAATATCTACTATATATATATATATTTATTAAGTATTAAATTATAATTAATGTAAATAAAAACTTTATTTTTTAACTATAATATACTTATAATTAGTTAATTTATGATTGAGCATTTTAGACGTGATAGATTCCAATTTTAAAGTGTTATCTATATGTTCTTACTAAGTGAATTAACAAGGCACTAAAAACAATTACTCATAAACATACTCAAATTCAAATTGTAACGTTTCTATATTTACATTAAGGAGTAGGTAGTAAATATAGAAACGTCCAATGCAAAATATTAAACTTTAAAACAAAATACTTTGAAACTATTCTGGATCTTATTATAATGATTATCCCGACATTAGGAATCCAGTTAAATGTACAAATGCAAAATATTCAACTTCATAAACAAAATAGGTCACTATTCCAAACTTAATATAATGATTATCTCGACATCATGAATCCTGTTAAATGTACATAATATTATTAGGAATAAAAAAGTCAAAGGAATTGTACAATCCCGTGGGGCAATAGTTTGACTCTCGCTCGCATCTATATGGCATATCCACGATAATCCAAAACGGAATTCAGTTATCAATAATAATGAATGAATAAATACCGTGAAAACTCAATTCAACTCAACGGACTGGAATTCACAATTAGGGAATCCGTGGTGTGTGGAGCTGCAGAGATTGATTTTCAGAAGAGCCTTGACGGGTCTGTGATCTGAGGCCTCTACTGTTTCAATCGAATCATAGTCCTGCACATGGACTTTGATGTTTGTGGTCGATGTACTGACTCTGTACAAGATTCTGTCAGTCCAGGAAGGGATTCTTTCCTGTAACATCCATAACAATCTGAGGTGTCAACTTCTAGTAGAAATGGAAATGAAAATGGTGGCAGCAAATATGGTGTCAACTTCCAGTAAAATAAATAAATGGTGGCAACAATATTTTACTTTCCATCTCATTGCGCCGAGAGGTGCATCTACGGTTCAATATGGCCCCATGTCAGGTGGGTCACGTCCTCATACAAAATGTTGGCTTAAGTTTTAAATTAAAAAATAAATAAAAAATAAAAATCGTATTGTGCTAGAACATATATCAATTTCTAATACAATTATGTATTATTTATATAATTTGAATGGATAGTAAATTATATACATGAATTTGAATGGATCATAAATTTACCTTTAACAAAAAAAATTACCACATTGAATTTCCAAATTAAGTAAAATTTTAAACATCTTTACTCTTTACTAAAGTCAATACCATTTCCTAAATCAAATAAAAGAGTTAATTAAACACAAACAATCAAAATCCAAAATCTTTTAATATTTCTTTTAATTAAATATTTGTAAAATGAATTTATACTTACTCTAGAGCTATGGTAAATAAATAAAAAAATATATAAACTAGATGTATGGTAAATAAATAAAAGTTCTTTTTATATTTATTCCATAAACCTTTTTATACTTAAAAAAACTTTAAAAACCGGTTTTATTTAGATGAAGCCTATGGGACGAATACCATGGGACAAATTAATATTGATACCATGGGCCAAATACCATGGGTAAATAAGTAAATATAAAAGAGGTATAAACAAGTATGATAAATAAATAAATAAATATAAAATAGATATAAAGAGGTATGGTAAATAAATAAATATAAAAGAGGCATAAAGAGGTAAGGTAAATAAATAACAATATATCAAATAAGATTATAAATAAAAAAATAATTATATAACAAGCATATAGGCCAAATACCATAGTAAAGAAAAGAGATATGGTAAATAAATATAAATATAAATAAACTAGAGGTATGGTAAGTAAATAAAACCTCTTTTCATATTTACTCCTTAATCTGCTTTATATTTACGAATATTTATGTTCATTAGTTTACATAACTAAGAAGAAATAGAGAGAGAGAATGATAAGGGAGAGATGGAGAGAGAGTGTGTATGTTTAGGGGTGAGATAAAGAGACAAAGTAAGATGTATGGAAAGAAGGGGGGAGAGAAGAAGTGAGAAGGAGAGAGAGAGAGGGATATAGTAATGTAGTTGGAGAGAAATGGGGGTGGAAAGAGAGAGAGAAAGAAAGGGATGGGGGAAGAGAGAGGATTAGAGAGAGAGATAGAGATATGGGGGAAGAGAGAGGATTGGAGGGAAAAGAGAGAGAGAGAGGTGGGAGAGAAAGGGAGAGAGAGGAAGGATGAGAGAGAGGAGGAGAGTGATGGGGGAAGAGAGAGTATTGGGGAGAGAGAGAGAGAAAGAGATCAGGGAAGAGAGATGGATTTAGGGGAGAGAGAGAGAGAGGAAGGACGAGAGAGAGGAGAAGAGAGGGATCGATAAGAGAGATGGAGTTGGAGGGGGAGAGATGTAGGAAACAAGAAATATAGAGAGTGAGAAGTGGAGAGAGAGGAGTGACAAGGGAGAGACATAGAGAGTGTGTGTATGTTTGAGGCTGAGATAATTTCATGTAAGGGGAGATGGAGATAAGGGGGGAGCAGAAGATATAAGGAGAGAGGGAGGGATATAGTAACATAGTTGGTGGGTGAAGAGAGAGAGAGAGGGAGAGAGAGATGGGAGAGGAAGGAAGAGCGAGGATGTGAGAGAGTGGAGAGAGGGAGGGAAAGAGAGCACGTGTGTTTAGGGGGGTGAGATAGAGAGACAAAAAAGAATAGATGGAGGGGGATATAGATATGGATGGAGGGTGGAGAGAGGGAGGAATATTTCTCGCACTAGATGGATTGATATAAGTGGAGATGGTGATTTCTAATCGTATTTGATTATTTTCACTAGATGCATCGATTTTAGTGTAGATATTTATTTCTAATGATATTTGATTACTTGCACTAGATGCATTGAGATTAGTTTAGGTGGTGATTTCTAATACAATTTGATTGCTTGCACTGAATGTGTTGATTTAAATTTAGATGTCGATTTATAATTATATTTGATTACTTGCACTAGATGAATTAATTTCAATGTAGATGATTTCTAATCCTATTTGATTGTTTGCACTAAATGCATTGATTTCAGTGTAGATGGCGATTTCTAATCCTATTTGATTTCTTTGAGTAAATGCATTGATTTCAGTGTAGATGTTGGTTCCTAGAGAGAGAGAGAGTGAGTGATAAGGAAGATGGAGAGAGAGAGAGGACAAAAGGAGGAAAGAGAGATATTAGCGGGGGAGAGGGAGAGAAGGGAAAGAGAGGGAAGAAGAGAAAGATGGGGAGAGAGGGTGATCGAAAAAGAGAATGATATATATGGAGTGCGAGAGCATGTGTGTTTAGGGGGGTGAGATAGAGACAAAAAAAGAAGAGATGGATGGGGATATAGATATGGATGGAAGGTGGAGAGAGAGAATAATATTTCTTGCACTAGATGGATTGATTTAAGTGGAGATGGTGATTTATAATCCTATTTGATTATTTTCACTAGATGCATCGATTTTAGTGTAGATATTTATTTCTAATGATATATGATTACTTGCACTAGATGCATTGATTTCAGTGTAGGTGATGATTCCTAATACTATTTGATTGCTTGCACTGGATGTGTTAATTTCAATTTAGACGTCGATTTATAATTATATTTGATTTCTTGCACTAGATGCATTGATTTCAATGTAGATTATTCCTAATACTATTTGATTGTTTGCGCTAAATGTATTGATTTCAGTGTAGATGGTGATTTCTAATCCTACTTTATTTCTTTGAGTAAATGCATTGATTTCAGTGTAGATGTTGGTTTCTAATCTTATTTGATTGATTGCATTAGGTGCATTGATTTCCATGTAGAAGTTATTTTCTAATCTTAGTTGATTTCTTGCATTAAATGCATTGATTTCAATGTATATGTTGTTTTATGACTTGATGTAATTGGATATATGACAGTACATTAATATTAAAGTGATTGAACTAACAATATGCATTGATTTTAGTGTAAGCAAAAAAAGTTATTAACAATGTAGATTGATTTTTGTGTTATAGTAATTTAAGCTATTAATATTGGAGAGGAAGAGAGACAAGGTATCATGTTTACTACAACAGATCGAGCTAAAGATTTAAATGTTTTACGATTTAAATTTTCTTTTTCATATAATTGATATGAAAAGATAACAAAACTAACAAGGGAGGAAATAAGAATAGTAGAAGAAAATAGTTTGAGATTGATTGTAACATGAGTACGTTCTTATTATTCACATTTTCTATCTTTCAACACTATTATTGTCACTTTGAATTTAAAAAAAACATTTCATCATTTTTCATCATTATAGTTATTAAAAATAATTATCATCTCAACGAACTGAGGTAATTAAGAAAATTTAAAATTAAAATGACCAATTTAATCTCAGAAATATTTAGCATATTTAAAATGATGATATTAATATTTGATATATTTACATATTACTGATAAAATTAATCATATCTTTGATAGATTTTCCTTCGCAGCACATGACTGAAACTAGCCTAGATCCATCTTACATCTCAAAAATATACAAAAATTTTAATAATATGAAAAATGTGACGTTGATGCCTCCGACTAGAACCAGCCTAAATCCATCTAACTCTGGATCTATCATGCACCGAGAGGGATCAAATCTCTCGAGGTGCAAACCTTTCCTCAGGTTTTGCACTCAAAAAATAGGTTTGCACCTCGAGAGATTTGATCCTTCTCGACGCATGATAGATCCAGAGTTAGATGGATCTAGGCTGGTATATATATCATTGAAATGTATATAAAAAGAGTATGTATTTTTTTGTTTTTCAGGAAAAGTGGAAACAGAAAAACAATTCATTTTAGAATGTGAGTCTTCAAAGAAGCAGGAAAATTATGCAAGTATTCTCGGCTAGTTTTTGGGATAATTTATTCAGCAAAGAGTTTTTCTAAACGCGTTTATTGTAAAAAGATAGAATACAAGAGCCAGATGAAAAAGAAATCTATTCCACAAGCTATTTTTAACCTAATAGACATTAAAAATACTTTCTTTCTCATTTTGAATGCCAAGTTGGACAATTTGGAATCATATGTAACACTAACTGTCCAGCCTAACCTGTGTCTCCAAAATTCCAGTGAGAAATTTGAAAAGTAGATAAATTTAACCTACTTAACTTTAGAATTGTATAACCTGTCTCTCCAAAATTCCAGTGAGAAATTTGAAAGGTAGATAAGTTCAACCTACTTAACTTTAGAATTGTAAAAGTAAATGTGTTGATATTTTTTTAATTCACATCATTTTCCTTGTGTTATTTGTAATGGTAAAGTAAAATGTGAAAAAATAAACTTAAATTTAGAGACACAAATTAGTTAATATACCAACCATTTTCATTTATCTGTGTAAAATAAAGAATTGTATGCCTAGTTAAAGATTTGTAAGCCTAGTAATAACAGTACCTTAGCACTTGTGTCATAGTCGTCTGTTCTGATGTCATACTTGTAGGTGGGTTTGAAAGACAGTGGGCTTTCACAGAAACCATGGAAAATCTCCCCTTTTCTGCTTCTCTTGAAAGTTCATCTTTGGCTCTCAAAAGATATTTAATTATACACACATTGCATCCACGATGCATGAAATCAGTCTCTAAAATTCAAGCGATCGAATCCCACGCCAATTATTATGTAGGTAGACGAGTAATATTAAAAGTACCTTTTGCAGATCTTGGCGAATGAGGAGGCTCACAGACTTTCTGCTTCCTTCAATTCTGTAGTTGAGATCCCCCAGCCAGAATACCACATCAGATTGGTGAAGAGAAGCGTAATGTAGAGAAGCGCTTTGATCTTGATCATCATCTACCATCCTGCACCCTGAAAGATCCATTAATTGGTTGGGGCTCTGCCTAAAGCTGGATGTCTTCGGTTTGTTGAAAATGGTCTGGCAAATGCGCTCATACTGAAAATTGCGCTCTAGCACGTTATTCTCATGAGCTGCACCAGACCGAAAAACAAATTAACTCAACAGAGTTTTAAAAAACCGTTTCCCCCTCTAAAATGGGCATTGCCATGGCTGGCTTTTCCACTGGAACAGTTGTGAAAAAGTTAGATATGATAAATATAATGATTTGCGTTGCAATATTGACTGTTAGGTAACGGATAACAGAGTCCTCATTAATTACCAGAGAGAAGACAGGCAATGAAGAGAAATGAACAGCCTTTGTATATTAAGGTTATTGCTACGACCCCCTTCTGTCGCCTGACGACTCCTCCAAGGCCTCCCAAACCAACCTTATTCATACCTCTGCAACAGTTTTTCAGAATTTAAATCAAGCAATGATATTTGTAAGCAAAAATGATCTAATATTAATTCTAAGATTATGATTGTAACTAGACCTAAATTGACATATGACATCTCTTTATCTGCAGTAAATGACAACTAATTGAATTATTCACCTGCTGTATGAAGAAGAGTATTTCTGTCGAATGCATGTATACAGGATATGTTCTAAGTAGTGGTTCATGCCTAAGGACCCTACGAAACCCGTAAGTGATTACTCAGTGAGGAGTCAGCTTTTAAGTGAAGCCGTGAAGGCGCAAAGGCCTTATCACATGGCCATTTGGACGTGCGATGAGTTATTAAATCGAGTTCATAATAGCTCATCACATCCGCAAATAAGTTTTGGTGTACGGTGGATTTGGACGCGCGATGAACAAATGAAATCTAGCCTATAATATGCATCAGATCTGAAATTTGAGAATACAAATGGGCCATTTTGAATATTCCGATTGAGAACGGACGTGCGGTAAAGGAATTAAATCTAGTCCATAAACGGTATCGGGTCCGGACTTCACATAACAATCGGGGCATGTTAGAACCATTTGCGATTGTAACATAATATAAGATGCGATTGCGATTGTCTCTGCATTATTTGCGAGATACCATATCAGGCCTGTGCGAATCTAGAAAGCTCTAATAATGTAAAATCCATATGTATGTAGCATACCTGATTCATGGTGGCCTTGATAATGCCAATAGGAAGAGTGAAGAAAAAGGCAAGAGAACACGAAAGGATGACTCCCCACCAGCGTAACTGAACCTGCTCGTTGAACCCTTCGCAAACAACAATAGTAACCATCACTGCCAAGATGAGGATGATGATGAACCACCATTGCGGGACTGCTCTATATTTTCTCATGAGCCGAGTGTGCACATATATTTTCTCGTCTCTGAAGGATTGCAATCTAAGAGTACTCCACAGGTCTTTGCCATCACAAATAAATTTTATCATTTCAGGAAAAAGTCTCTGCCATCACAAATAATTTTATCATTTCATGAAAAACTACATGAGACAAGTACGAGTAAAGAGGGCACAGAGACAATTAGTTCTTACTTTCCATGGAAGAGGATAGCATGTGTGACAGTGGCAACCAAGGTTGCGAAAGCTAGGCCATAGGATAAAACCATAAAAGTACTCAAATGCAAGGGGCCATACTCTTTATAGGCTTGTAAATCGAAATGAAAATCGGAATCCACTATCTTAGAAATGTTGTAGATTTCTTCGCTAGAGGTGAAGAGGTCTTTGGAAAATATAGGGAAGGTTTTTGCATCATAAATGTTAAACCAGTATGCCAGAGGAGTAACCACATACATAAGCAGCATAAATCCTATTTCTATATTGGCTACAGTGAACCAGGGCGTTGCCAGAGGGCTTCCTAGATATGCAGAGATGGTGGACCAATCTAATCCAAAAACACCCACTCCCAGTCCCCGAAGTCTTGAACCTATCTGTTGGGCAGTGACAGACTAGGGGAAAATCCAGCACAACCAGGAAATGGAAGTGAGCATGGGGAAAATATAACCAGGTAGAACGTAATATGCAAAGCTGCAGATCATAGCACATATAAAAAATTGAATCCTCGTCACTCCTCCTTTGAATCTCTTGTCCTTCTCGTGGAGCGCTCTGCAAAAAAATCACTCTGTCACACAAAGGGGACCTAACAATTGCCAAAAAAAACTGTAACCTATGAACTTTAGGACAACATGCCTGAATAAGGAAACTTGAAAAAGATTTGCAGGCCACCACATAGCGGCTGGCTCTACCAAATACAAGCGGAATATGCCAGCCCATCCAAACCCCAATATCTGCAATGCAGTGTTAATATGGGAAACGCATGGCTGATCAATGTGCAGAGGGGTATCAAATCTATGGAATTGCCCATTTAAATGTTTTCCCTCTTTATGCAGATAAAATTTTGTGCTGCCTATTAAAATGAAAAATAAACATCTGATGAACCTAATTTACCTGAATTTTTGAATGTGGATTGAGGAATTTCAATCAATAATTATCACCTGAGATGTGATGACTATCAAGAGGCCCACTGGAAGATCAAGATTTCTTTTGTAGTAGATCTTGAAAATGTTCACAATGTGAACTACTATCACCGATGTGGCTCCAACACCTGCAAAGATAGTAATGAGCACGTTCTCTTTCAGATTGAAGGGTCCCGAATTTAGGAAAAATTCATATCTGGTCCAGGGTAGCCTATACTTTCTCTTGGGTAGTGCTGCTGCCATAAAATTTCCAATTGGCAGAACAAAAATTTGCACTGAGACCGCAGTGACAGTAAGAGGTTCTCTTCTGTATGAGAAGAACTGGTTGAGAAACGATAGAGCAATGCATGAAAGCAATACGAGCACCCACACCCTGAATGTAAACACTGGAAGAGAACGATCATCGGTTGTGGGTACTGTGAGGGCAACTTGCTCAATTGGCAAATTATCTTCTTCACCATTTTTAGTTTCCCTATGATCCTCTTGACCAGTAGAATAATATGATAAAGTTTAGCATTTAGAAGACATGCCATAATAAAAGAATAATGCTAGAAATAGCCGGATAAATTTGTTTTGGTTATCGTTAATTCCTTCTTTCACTCTATCCCTGTTCTTTTTGGGGTTACATTCATGATAATCTTGTATTAGAAGTTCACTAAAGTTATCGTTTCAGACAAGAAAGAGCATTTTAGTTGTTTTCCTGCGGAGGGTAAGTGTGCAGGTTCTAGTTACATTTGTGACTGATGGAGTGCTATTTGTTGAGAGATTTTGTAGTTGCAAGTGGCTTTTTTCTTTCAGGTTTCCTTTCTATGTAATATTTACCTACCAAAAGTGAACAATGCAATGCCTAAAAATAAGGGGTGCTATTCTAAAAAAATATTTAGCTATTGATATTGTTATAATGCAAAACGAATTTATTGCTACTGTCCATGTTTATTTTTCCCTTCAGTTTTTTTCTTTCCAAGCATGATAAACATACATTTGTCCCATTAGTTTTTTTTCCAAGCATGATAAACATACAGTTTCATGTAGTTATCAAAACCTGATTTCCATGCTATGGAATTTCGTTTGAATATATTTTGATTGAAAACTGGGTGGAGCTAGTGGGGCGGTGGTTAAGTGCTTATTTAGACAAAGTGATGTTGACGAGTATATGCTTCTTTAGTAAATTGGATTCTGATTCTTAAATAAAACTTGTTTAAGATCTTGACAAATCTATTTTGTACACGAACTTGTATTAAAGAATTCAAAATTCAAAGCTTCAGAGGGCATTTAATAATACTCTGTATTGAGACAGTTATGAAACCACTTGGGTAGAACTAGCCAAATGACTAACAGCATTGATGACAATAGGTTGAGTTGGGCTATCCTCCTGCAAGCATAACTGTACTTTCTTGTAGCTATATTCTTCTTACCCCTTCTTATACAAAGATAAATCACTAGGCATCATCCCCCTACATTTGAAGTTTAGTAATCTTTGGATATGTATAGATATAATTCATTTTAATGTGTTGTATTCTGAACTAATTAACTGAGTCGAATTTTAAAACAATCAGGATTTTTTTTTAATATTTTTACCCTGTCATGATTGGCAAGTCTTTGGAAAGCCTTTGCCTATGATTACTCTAAAATTCATAATTTCTCACAGGAGGTCTGCTGTAAAAAAATAATGCTAGGATTGGCCAGATTTGTGTTAGTCGCAGGTCTCAATCTATCCCCATGCTTTTGTTTTATAATCATGAGATTCTATCAATAGAAGTGCATCTGTACCATCCTTCAAACTTCATACATGAAGGAGAATTTATTTGTTTCCCTTTTTAGGTTAAGTGTGTGTTTAGGGTCTACTTGTAGTGAGGATGGAGGGAACATGTGTAATTGGTATAGGAGATTTTAGTTAGTAATCTTTTAGTATACAAATAACTATTATAGCTACCTGTAACTTGTCAGCCTTCCTTTTCTATGTGAATATCTATGCGATATTTAGTTATAGATATCTGAACAATGCAATATTGTAAGATTTAGCTATTGATATTGTAATAATGAAAAATCATTTTATTATTACTGGCCTATTTTATTTTCTTACTAAGAGTCGAGTGCCATGACAAGGAATTTTGTTTGGAGATATTGGCTTGACTACAGGGGTGGCACTAGTGGGAGAGGCAGGGAGTTTAGTTTGAATACATTTTGCTTGAATACAAGGGGGGCACTAGTGCGACAGTGATTCAGGCCCTTATTTATGGATAACTTGGTAAGACTTGCATACGTTTCTTAGGTAGATTGGACCCTGATTGTAGAATAGTCCCTTTTTAATCATTAGAATTAGAAAAAAATTATAAGAAAATCTGTATTTTGGATGATTCAAAGGCTTATAAATCGAGTTCATAATAGCTCATCGCATCCACAAACAAGTTTTGGTGTACAAAGGATTTGGACGTGCGATGAACAAATGAAATCTGGCCTATAATATGCATTGGATCTGGAATTTGAGAATACAAATGGGCCATTTTGAATATTCCGATTCCGATTGAGAACGGACGTGCGATAAAGGAATTAAATCTAGTCCATAAACGGTATCGGGTCCGGACTTCACATAACAATCAGGCCATGTTAAAACCATTTGCGATTGTAACATAATATAAGATGCGATTGCGATTGCGAAAAAGACACTTTGTGGGGACGACTGGTCTTCACTTAAAACTGACTCCGTCGCGTTCAAACTAAATTTTGCGATGCTTTATTGATACGGTTATCTAAATAGAGAATAGTTCATTATGTTATAATACATATTATTTTACTATCTCCATGTTTATTACATTTCCACACATATATTTTTATTACCTCGTATATTTTAACATATACATTATTGAATGCTGCACTCTAAAACAAGATTATTTTTTATATGAAACACTTTAGTGTTGAACAATGTACTATTATAAAATACATTGACATTATAAAATATTATTAATAAGCTGATGAAGATAAAAATTGTTTAATCTTTTCTTAATTCAATTTAATTAAACTTCTTGTTATTAGTATAAGCGAAACAAAAGTAAAATATTTAACCAAATTCAGACCAGATATTTTGAATAAAAAACAGTCCTTTTTGCAACCTGACAAAGAGATTGATTACGAATTTGTTGCTAAATTGGATGATGCCATTCTACAAAATTGGCCCGCCAAGTTGGAGAGAGAGAGCCAACAAATAGACAGCCATATTTCACTTTAACTTTAGCAACATGTTTTTATGGTCTGAAGCAATGTTCAAAATTGAACACGTCAGAGCCCTTCAAAGGCTTTCTGACACGTCGAAGAAGTAGGGATAGAAATTTACAAGTCAAAAAAAATTTTAATTCTGATTTTTACAAGTTAAAAAAAAACAATAATATTATAAAATGTCACCAGAAGTGCCAGTCACATTTTAAAAAAATATTAAGTATAGTAAGTATAGTGCATGCTGCAACATTGAAGGAGATTAATGGCAAGTTGCAAATGCAAAGGGAAGGTTGTTGAGTTTCCAAATTCTATTAAGTGTAAGTCTACATTGTGCAACTGCATGCCTAATTAATAACTTATTAATTGACAATTTTCTTGGATTCAACCTTTGGCTTTGCAATTGCAACTTGCAGCGAAAGAGCCATTCCTCAAATCCCAACTCCCACCTATTCGGATCAAGTGTGGTTACATCTATTGACTTGAGTACAGAAGAATACTCTATTCTGAAATTTCGAGACCCAAATCAAATGTGACTACATCTATTTTCTTGGGAAAAGAAGACTACTCTACTCTGAAGTTTCGAACCCAGATCAGATAGAATTTTCTAGGTATTTTAACTCTCCATATAATTTCTTGATGTTTGAATAATACTTTCATTGATGTTTATGCTCTGTATATATGCTCTGTAAATATCAATTCGGCTGTTAAAGCTAAAATCAGGCATAGTAATGGTATCTTTCATGCCAATTCCTATATTGTTAAAGCTAAAAGTAAAGCAGACATAGTTATGGTTCCTTCGATGGCATAGTATTCCTTGCTTGCACAATTACTAAATTAACCTTTAACTTTTTCTAAGTCTGCGTCAAATGTACCTAACCCAAAATGTTATATCAATGAATAATATGCATAAAAATTTTGGTTACTTAAATGGTGGTTCTCTTCCTTTGGTCTATATTAGTAATAAAATATCCGTCCTTTTCACTCATGAGTTTGACATGACTTCCATAAAAATAATGGTTTGGAATACCCACCCTTATCAAACTTCCGTTAGACAATAGCAGAGAGCCACTGCGTGGACGTAGAAAGTGTTGTCATATTGTGCAGGGAGGAAGAATTCAGGCCGCCATACAGTCATTTCGGGCTTCATCACACTGCATAAAGTTTAAACGTATAGGCCAACCATTATTCGCTTGTTTGGATTGGTTTTTTTTCAATAGAAGAAAAACGCAGGCTAGCTAATATTAGTTTGTTTAGTTTGTTTGCATTGGTTTTTTTTTTAATAGAAGAAAATTAAGAAATCGTTTTGGTTAAAGTCTTTTCAAACTCATAATATTATCTAAAATTGGATTTTAAATTGAATCACAAGATTTGTGAAAACCAAATCAGTGAACCGACCACACTCTGAATACTCCTGCTTGAATTACTTTGAAACTTGAAAAACACTACCCAATGCCCATACTATTCTTTCATGGCTCGTGCAAGAATCTATATCATCGGCGTATGGAGTACCCATAATATCATTTCATGGTGTGGGGAAAAATTTGTGTGGTGCAATCCGTGCAGTCGAAAATATTCAGTCTCCAATTCTCTGAGTGAGATTTGGCATTTCCAATGAGAGATTTAAGTAGTGAAAGATGGAGCTTCCTTCACTGTTGTATATGTAACGGTATTTTATTAACATAAAGATTGATGGTCGTTTATTAACATAAAGATTTATGGTTTTATCTTTCTGAAAATGAAATGTAAAAATAATATACTGTGGTCAATTGAAATGCTTTTTTTTTTAAATTTTTTCATCATAGAAGGGTGACATAAATATATGCCCTTCTAATTGAAATTTGGACCTGCCCTTCAAATTTGATCACTGGTCTGAAGCATCAAATTTCATCATTAAACTGACCATCTACAAGATAACTGCCTGTTAAAAGCAAGTGATTGACAAACACAGTAGGCCGCTTCAGCCGCCACCCTCTTGTGTCTCATGTGTCTATACGGTACATTATACGTAACTGGATAGGGCTGACACGTGGCATATGCAAAGGATAGGGCAGAATCCAGCGGCGGCAGCCGACGCAGTGACCGGCGGTTTTCAGGTGCCTGAACCCGAAGTGGTGGCTGCATCCGTCACTCGTGACCCCCACCGCTAGTGTTTGAAAATAAACGGTGGAGGGGTCAGCGGTTTCTACTTAACAGATGAAGAAATTGATAAATAATTAATATGATCACATTTAACAAACCATAATATTCCAATTTTGTATAATTTTTGAACTTGCTAAAAATATTGATGGTTGTCACGAAGTTAAATTTCATACTCTATTTTATAAAACATTTAATGCAATAGAGTTGGACCTCACATCAATCATAATTAACTCCTTGCATCTGACATTGATCATAATTAACTCCTGACGTGACTCTATTTAATGCATTGATAAAAAATCTTTTGTTGGCATTCGAATATTTGTAACGAGCACTTTGCAAACGTATTTTCCCTAGTACGACTGCATATGGGACGTCAACGAATGCACGAGTGAATGGCGGGAATTACAAGGCAATTTGCAATAACATCTTAAAATTTTAAACCAATAGAATGCAAGAAAAATAAATTAAAAAAATAAATAAATAAATTATTAAAACTTCACTATAGCCAAACTATACAAAAATTGAAGAGATATGTCTAATCAAAGAGAATTAATGTCACAATCAAGAAAAACCTAATAGGTAGTATCCTGCCAGCGATAAGTACAATAATGTTTTTACTTACATCATAATGCATATCATTACTGTACCAAGCGCTAAAAGTAATTCTGAACACCTAACATTGCTTTGCATCGAACACTTATACTTTATAATCATTTGCATTGATTGCATCTACCACTTATAGTGATAATGTGCGGTGGTTTTTTGTTATTGTCATTTTTTAATAATAATAATATAAAATACATTATGTGGTATATTTTTGATAGTATGCTTTAAAAAAATTAAGAAATGGATAGAAATATGTAAGATGAATGAAAAGAGAAAAAAGATTGTTAATCTACGAAGAAAAGTATGAAGATGAGTATAAGGGGAGAAATATTCATATAATTTTTAATTTTTGTTTTATTATATATTTTATTTAAATCTAGATCATCTTCTAACAAGACCATCATTGAATATGTGTCAGTGAGAAAAGTTTACCTCACATTGTTATGGAGCCATGTTATGGAGCCATGGGCTAGGTAGACTAATTATAGGAAAGTGTATAAAAAACCACATTATCATTAAACTTGAAACCACCATTTCCATGCACACTTCCCGTTCTAATTTTAATAGAACACAAATTGAAATAAACTGATTTACCCATCATTCTCTTCAAAAATAGTTGAAGCTTTAAAGTTGTATTTTCATGCTTTAAGTGTCGAATTCTCGCTCTTAGGTAATTTAGGAGAATAGTTCATGGATATGAGAAAAGAGATGGATGGTTAGGAGAATAATTTATGGATATGAGAAAAGAGATGGATGGTTATAGATAAGCATAAAGACTAGGTTGGGTAGGAAATACCATTTCCTTATTATTGTCGTTTGTTAGATGCTTGGAGTTGAATTATAATTCAATTAGGTTATTTGATAAATTCAACAATAGGATAGCTATTTTATTCCTACGAAGTATTAAAAGTGATATTTTTTTGCAATTTTATTAAACTCAATATTATAATAACACAAATACTAAATTGGTTTTGGGTTTCATATTGAACGGCCCAAACGAGGGGCATATCAACTTATGACATACCATATGCTATATTTGTAGGGTGTAGATATTATTTTCTTGATGCAAAAATAAGTGACTTTTAAATTCATATATATATATATATATATATATATATTAAAAACAATCACACAATCACATAAAATATATCATTTTAATCTTTTTTTAGGTAATGTGAGCCTTGAGATCATCGGTACCCTAAATAGTGTCTTGAGTAGCCATGACCTAGGGGAATCTAAGTAGTCGAAATCCTTTGGGGATCAAGCGTGGCCCGAGCCACACAGTCCCTTGGCATGACTATATTTGTTCCCATAAATTTTCAAACAAGTGACCTTTACACCACAAATTTCCTTAGCAAAACACCCTGTTAATGTCTCCTCTACACCTGATAGGAAATAAATCGTTCTAATCTTATATAAAACTTTATTAAATAAAAAATATTAGCTAAAATTAATGTTAAATACTAAACATAAGGAACTAATTAAAGTACCGATTTATGCATTATGAAATAACTATAGTGAAAATTGTTTGTTGGAAATGGATAAAGAAAAATGCTAATATACACAATACCTTTTCTCCTTTAGACTTATATCTATGGAGTAAAGTGTTGAACTAATATCACAATTAAGGTACCAACTTATGAATTATGAAACAATTGTTAAAAAATTCTTAATTGCAATTTTACCAAGCAAGAAGGTTAATCTACACAATATTATTGCACTTGTGAAGTGATACCTATATTTATGAAATGAGGTGGTGAATTAAAGTCATAGGGACAATAACTTTAATATAAATTTATATCTCAATCGAGAGACAATTTCAAATATCAAAAATTATTTCCTTCTTTTTCCTTTCTAATCCATGGTTAGAGATATATATATTCTTATACTTGTCGTAAAAATAATATATGATGATCATGCTTGAGAATTATATATTCTAATAATTAAATTAGGTAGGCAAGGATTGTCAAGTTGATAAGGGATAATTACCTACCTCGTAGAGTATATGATGAAAAAGGATGAAATTCAATTACTATATTATTGAATCCATAGTTCCAGGTTAATAAAAATATATTGTATATATTGTGCACCTTCACCTCATATATATAATTTTTAGGATATGGGATTTTATAATATTTTTTTTTAAATAATTAATGGAGGAGGAATATGAAAAATTACATGAATATGAAGATTCATTGAAACTATTGCAAGATGCAGTCAAAGATCACTTGACATTGTATTTATATATGGCTCATTTTAATGAAAATCTCTCAATGCATGGAGTTATTCATCTATGATGTAACAATAGTATCAAAGCCTTGTTGTTTTAGATAATTCCATCATCTTGCATGCCTCTTTTCTATGAGTTACTTCCTTGGTGTTTTTAGATAACCCAATTAGCATCCACGCTATTCTAATTGTGCCAATGTAATAATGGAACTATTGAAACTTCCTTTGTTTCCTTGTGGGGGGTATCCACACTCTTCTAATTGCCACAATGAAATAATGAAACTATTGAGACTTCCTTTTATTATTTGTGGTGGGCATCCACAATAATTTCATTCTATCAATAGATCATTCCATAATGTCAAAAAATTATAGAGATAAAAATGAAAATCTAAAATATTTAACCAATAAGATGACCATGAGGTTTTGGCTCATGGTATTGGCTAAGGCTTTAATTATATAAGGAGGTGAAGATCAAAGTGCTAATTGTGCATGAGTAGGGGTTTTTGATGAATACTTCAATCTAAATTATATTTTCATTGTAAGGGCTATAGTTGAAAAGTTGATCTAAAATAATAATGCACCGATGAATACAATTATGGATCGGGATCATGAGACCTGAAATGAATTTCCATTGTATGGTCTACTCGTGGATTGAATAGATCTAATTATTGACGCACGATTTATCTTTGAATATTATGATCTGGGTCTTTCCAAAGTTCTAAAAAGATGCGTAATTTTAGGTCAAAATTTGCATATTTGTACGAATGTGTGTCTCAGTGAATTCACACACACATGCAGGTTCGTTTCATCAAAGTTGCGTACATAAAGGAAGGGTTTTTTCTTATAAATGATTGATCAATCAAATAATTGTTGCTATATCTCTGTCATTTGTCAATGATGTCTTCATATTGATATGGGTTGAGTGATAATGTCTAAAGTAGAACTGATTGAATGATGCAGTTGAAATTGGTAGCATGTTCATTGGTTGAAAAGATTCTTGATGTTGCTAACTGTATGCGGTTTCAGATATCTATAAGCTAAATGCATCTGTTCAATTATGTGAATAATTTAGAGTAATATTTTTGAAGTTAGTATATCATATATGTACGCAGGTTTCTCTATAGAAAAGCGTGCATATGTGTTGGTTGCCTTAAGTGTATAACATATACCTTTTGGTTTATGAATGATCAAGGTTGTAGTTGATTCAGTGTGTTGATGCATTATTCTGAATTCAGTTATGTGTTCTGGTTACAGTGATCTCACTATATTGTTTGAATTAAGTTGGTGTTTGGTTAAGTGATTGTTTGCTTCAGTGGTTGGTTCAAAATTCGAGTGATTGGTGATTGCTTAGTTTAGTGGTTTTTTTAAGGAATTGGATGAATTTTTTGGGTACAGTAATCAATTTCAGTTTTGATATTTGGCTTATATGGTGTTAAAGGGTTCAACATGGATTATGTGATAAAAAATGGTCTACAGGTTGTGATGTATTAAATTAGGTGGATCCAGTGTGGAAATGTATGAAATGTGGTCCACGGATGTTGTTGAGGGTTGGAGCCTTCAGTGAGGAATTCAAAGCTTCATGCCAATATTATCTGGTGATTAGATCATGGGGTTGAAGCTCCCTTCTAGTGGGTGCTGGTAAACAAGATCATGGGGTTAAAGCTCCCTTCCAGTAGGATATGGAGAAGGAGTGAAAGTTGTAGCCTTCAACAGGTGGGTGCCTACATAATGGCATGAGTCTTCACTAGTACGATAATGTAATAATTTTTTGATAATAATAATATTGAAGACTAAGACGACATAAACAGTGGTTTTCTCCAACATTGGGTTTCCACCTTAAAATCTTGGTGTTCATGTGTGTTGCTTATCTGTGATGCTTTATTTAGTTATTACTACACATATCAAATTTCTAATGAATCTCTTACATTATGATTTAAGTTACACAAATAAATAATTAGCTTATTCATAAGTTTACTAAACATATGCTAGTTTCCTATATAACAATCACGTACATATGGTAGTTGGCTTCACTAAAGTGGCATACAGAATTTAGAAAATAAAATATTATCGTGAGTTTTTTAAATACTGATTCACCTCCCTCTCAATATTTTTCCCAACAATTAGTATAAGAGAAGGTCCTCCAGAAGAAGCTTGATCAATTGAAGGAAGATATACTAAGATGAGCAATCAAGATGGAACAACATATATCATACCACCAGTCTTCAATGGAAATAATGTAATATTCTGGAAGACAAGAACAAGATCCTATATTCAATATCTTGGAGCAGATGTTTGGGAAATTGTTGAAGGAGGTTGCCAGTATCTAGCCACAGCTCCCACAGATGCAGCAACAAAGAAGACATATGAAACCAATGTGAAATTTTCAATGCATTATTGGGAATCCTGGCCGAATCAAAAATTTTCAATGTTATGTAGTTAAATTCAACAAAGAAAATAGGTGACATAATCATCCTAAGCTATGAAGGTGATAACAAGGTAAAAAGTGATAAACTCCAAAGTCTCATAATTCAATATGAAAATCTCAGAATTCATAATGATGAAAGTATTGAAATTTTCTTTCTACATCTAGATGAGATTGTAAATCATATGAGAAATCTGGGTGAAGACAGAAAAGACACAACTTTAGTAGATAAAATCTTAAGATACCTAACTCCTAAGCTCAAGTCAAAATTCTTTGCCATTTAAGGGAAGAAGGATCTGCAAACTCTTACTATTGTTCCAACTTCACATGATCCTTACTTCTTTTGAAATGAGAAAATGAGGTCTCTCAGAAGTCATAGAAGCCTCATTTAAAGAAACAACAAGAGGAAAGGAAAAGGAATAACATAAGGAATCAAAGTATGTTTCAGAAGAAGATGAGGTAAATTTTTTAAAGAAAATTCAGCTTGGTACCGGAAGGTTCAGAGGTAAGCTTTCTTTAAAATGTTTTTCTTGTGGTAGATTTGGTTATTATGCTGCTAAATTTCCTTATAAAGAGAATGATGACAAGGGGAAGGATATTGCAAAAGGAAATAGAAAACGGTTTGACAATAGGAAAAAATATTATACTCATGAAGATAGTGATGGCTTGTCAAATAAGGAAGAAGGATAATCTGATCAAGATCTTAAACTAATCATGGCCTTTGAAAGAAGTACTAGTGGTTCTAATAAAAAATTTGTGGATGCTTTAGATGAAAAATATTTCTTTGAAGAAATTACTCAACTTAAAATATGCTTGTAAGAAAAAAAAGTAGCTATAGATAGTTTAAAGAATCAAATCATATAAAAGGAGAAGCATAATGTGAAGTTCGAATGTCAAATAGTAAGTCTAAGAAAGGAACTTGAGAAAATAAAAAATAAAAATCTTAGATTTGCTAAAGGATCTAAAACCTTAGATGAAATTATCAAGGTTCAATGCTCTCCTCTTATGAATATAGGTCTTTGATACATTGGTGAAACATCACATACAAAAAAATCCTCAGCCACAACCGGAAGCTATCTAAATTCATCTAAAGCCAATCAGTAAATTTTCAATCTTCAGTAGAAGAATAAAGACACTTCACAGATAAATCATGTTCACTATAATTCAAGGATGAAAAATAACAAAAGCATCAATCAAAATGTAAACAACACTAGAAGGTTCTATGATCACGAAAATGTCTTCTTCAATGGATAATGTTTATCATGCCATAATTTTGGTCATAATATTACGCAATGTGTTTCATACAAAACCATCATGACTAGAGAAGCAAGAAAATAAAGGAATGAGATAGGACTGAAGAAGAAATCCTATAATAATTTATCACCTCTAAATGATGAAATTGAATTCTCATTATGAAATAACTTTGGACATGAGGAATATGAATGCAGCAGAAAATTACAGCCAACATCTCAAAAGGAGAAAATACCAACAAATTCTAAGGTATGGAAAAGAAAGGACTTAGAATATAAAAGTTATGGCATAGCATTGTTTTCATAAGGACAAGAAAATCAATGGTACATTGACAGTGGGTGCTCAAAACACTTGAGAGGTGATCAAGATAAAATTATTTCATACAATTCTTTAAAGAAAGAAAAGAATTTCACTTTTAGAAATGACTCTTCGCCCTATCATTAAGGGTAAAGGATTTGGTTTTTTTAAATAAAAGGTTAAATATGGTAATTTTATGTATGTTGATGGATTAAAGCATAACTTTTTTAGTGTTAGCAAAATGTGTGATCAAGGAAATGAAGTGTTTTTTAGATCAAAATAATGTGTGGTTCGTGAATTTAACACATGAAAGACCATAATAAAAAGGAACAATAACTCTAAGTAATCTATATATATTGAAAGGTGGTCAAGAACAATTTTAGCTAGGCAAAGGAGAGGAAAATTGGCTATGGCATAGAAGGTTGGGACATCTAAGCTGCTCCCAAATAAGAAAATCAAGCAAGCTCAAATTTTTTCGTCATCTGCCCAACATCACCCTACTAGAAAGTACCATATGCAAGTCATGTCAATTTGGTAAGAAGACCATATTTCAATCCAATCCAAAAGAAGGATCAACAAGTAAGCCTATTGAAATTATACATATTGATTTATGTGGACGAGTAAGGAAAAATTCACCTCGTGGAGAACAATACTATATCTTATTTTTGTTGAGTTTTCTAGAATGTGTTGGATCAGTTTATTGAAATGAAAAGAAGAAGGATTTGATAAATTTAAAGTCTTAAAAGCATTAGATGAAAATCATTTATATATTAAAATCAAATTTCTCAGATCTGACAAAGGAGGAGAATACATATTAGATGAATTATTTCATTTCTATAAACATGGCATAAAAAAACAATTTTATGTAGCCTAAACTCCTCAACATAATGGCATGGTAGAAAGAATGAATGGAACTGTTCAAAAAATGGCTTGTTCTATGCTTAATGAGTCTAGAGCCCCTAACACCTTATGGGGTGAATCTGCACATACCATAATAAATATCTCAACAGGGCTCATGTTTGTTTAAAGAGTGATAAAACTCCATACGAACTTAGGTATGGTAAGCCACCTACTCTAAATCATTTTAGAGTCTTTGGAAGTAAATGTTTAATAAAAAATAATGATGCAAAACATGGTAAGTTTGAAGATAGGGCGGATAAAAGAATACTTCTTGGTTATTCATCTAGAAGAAAAGGATACAAATGTTATAATAAGAGACTTCGGAAAATTTTTGAATGTATTGATGTTGTAATTGATGAAGCATGAACAGATCTCAAAAAGGTAACAAAAACAAAAGAGGATGATGATGATGAATGTTTTCCCTCATCAAATAGAAATGATATAGAAGAAGAAACTAATGAAGAAATAGAAGAAGACACATCTGATAAAGAAAAGGCTCCATCCAGGTATGTTCAAAAGAATCATCCAAAAACTCAAATTCTAGGAGAAAAGGAATATGGGGTACAAAGAAGAAGAACTCTTGTAGGATCTCCTAGTTATCTAGATTTATTTTCCACCATTTAACCACAAAATTTAAATAAATGTAGTAAATATGAATGTTGGGTTAAGGCCATGGATGAAGGACTTGATTAAATTGAAAATAATAATACATGAGAATTGGTTCCAAGGCCTTATGATAAAAATGTTATTGGGACAAAATGGATATTAAAAAATAAGTTGAATGGAAATGGAAAAGTCAATAGAAAAAAAGCTAGACTTGTTTGTAAATGTTATTCTCAACAAGAAGGTATAGAATTTGAATAAAAATTTGGTCCAATGTCCAAACTTGAAGCCATAATAATGTTTCTTGCATTTTCAACTTTTCTCCATTTCAAAGTGTCTCAAATGGATGTAAAATCTGCATTCCTTAATGGATATCTAGAATAATAAGTATATATTGAGCACCTAGAAGGATTCATTTTCGGGAATGATGAAAACCTTGTGTGAAAAATAAAAAATTGTTTATGTAATATTCAAAAATTGGAACAACTCAGCAAGCCTGCTGAAATAATGCATTTCTGAGAATTTTGTGCACAGAAATGAGTTTGAAGCTCATGGATCCCTTAGATCAGCTCATCTAAGATCTAAATCCAAAATAAGAGAAAAAACAAATCAAACTAGGTGGGTTAAACATATCTCCCACAAACTAGTCTAGCTGAAAAAAAACCAAGGAGAGGGGCTGCTGCTATATGCAAAGGACTGCTTCAGAAATAACGCAGATCCACTGAAGTAAAGTAGTAGGATGATATGGAGATTCAAAGAGTATATATATAACATAAAGTCAGATGTACATTACAGCCCATACATTGTACAAGAGAAAGAATAAGACAATACAAGAGAAATCCTAAAAAATGAGGTGCTACAGCCATAAGAAAAGTATGCATGAACTTGAAAGCATTATTTTATGGGGATAAAGCAACAGTTTATTAATACTCAGATCTAGAGTAGTCTGTACATAAAAATATATATCTAATTCATATCCCTGTACAAGAAAAGCTCATCTATACATTCCCCTTGGGGTTTTGTGCAAAACATGAAGCACAGAGAGTATATATGAGATCTAAAGTTGCAGATCTGCAAAATTATTCAGAAATTTATGAATCATACAATAATACAGTAGATCAGATCTGAAACAAACATTTATTGGATGGCCAATCTATGGATCACCAAAGTGAGAGGAAGAATCCTAACACCGGAGATCTCTCCCCCAAAATGCAGACAAAACACCCTACAACTTCTCCTTTGCAAATAACGTAGTCTAGGGAGATTAAATGTGTTGTAGGCTCTGAGAATGATTTGGCCTGATGCTAAGGTCTAGATTTGAAGCTCAATTAGCTAATGCAATCTTCCAGAAGGTTAAAAGACACACTCACTGAGAAGAGTCACTAGTATAGACTAGATCTGAGAAAATCTAGTGTCCTCCATTGCTGCAACTCACAAGGACAACCCAACCCTCAACAGGATCAACACTGTAGGTATAAGGTGAAGCTTGGCCCAAGCCTGATAGTGGACAAAATGGAACAAGTCTCCTCCAAGAGTTTCTCAAGGAAGGAGGTGGGATTCCTAAATAGGAAAACCCCCAATGAGGGATGTCTCAGCAGACAATACCTTCAGAAAATAATAATCTTCAACAACCCTTTCATGTTTCTCTCCTCTTCCTTTTATAATATTGGAGTCTTTTCAAAACCCTAAACCACTTCATTAGTTTAGCTCCTTTCACATGTAGAATCTCCTTCTAGAACTGTGTTGTCCCTTAAGGAGGTTCAATGCATCTAGACTACACTGTAGATATGGTCATAGTTGACTTGGTCAAGTGATCAACCTCTTTCACACTCAATGTGTCTTAATTTTGGCTAGCTAGCTTGATTTTCATTCACATTGAGCTGTCTTTATTTAGGATCCACTCTTTGAGAATAAATGCTATTGACTTGGTCAAACTTGACCTTGTCCACACAATTTAGACATTGTTCACACATGTGGATGCTTGGTCTAGTTATTTCATGATCCCTTTTCGCACTATGAGGGATTTTTATTCATACTTGAGCAATTTATGAGCCTCCTTACCCATTTATTCATCCATCTAGATTTCAAAAGAAAAATTAAAATTCCTATTAGCTATAAGCTAATTTAGGAATATTACAGTCTCCCCCTCCCAAATGTTGCTTGTCCTCAAGCAACTGCAATGGTGCTGCAAAATCTCCCCTTCTTCTCTTGTGGCCTCCTCATCTAATAGTCTCCACCATTGCTCCATATTTTCTGCAATAGTTTTGTCTTCCGATGGTCCCTCCTCAATGTGCAAGTTGGCCCTTGGTGAGTAAACCCAATGGCTCTCATCATGAAAGAATGGAAGGTTGTTATGAAAACCTTCTTGTTGATCCATGGCCTCCTGAAGATAGAGGTGATGATAATCATGGGGAATTTCATTATTCATTAAATACCCCCATCTCCATGCTATCATCCAAATGAAGTGGATCACCTCCCAGCTTGGAAATCCATAGAAAAACTCCTCCCCAATACATATTTGAGGCATATTCCCAACAAGCATATGGCTAACTCTACAAAGAGACAAGTGATCTATCATAGTGACCATACAATATCTCATGCTCCCATTGAAGCATGTAGTGCAAAAAGAGTGGGGAACTCCTTCCACCAAGGACACATCCCACCAATGTGCCTCTCCTCCAACCATGTTCCCAAGAGTAAGAACATTTTCAACATATGGAATCATGATTAGGATCATGCTAGCTGCCATGTATGATAAAGGAGAAGGATGATGTCTCCTCATCTGCAACCAGCGCAGTTTTACCCTTAACTACCATAGAATAGGAGATGACAAGTGCCTCCCCCAATACTTGTTTGCTGCCCCATCCCTCTTGAATGCTTGGAGAATGTGCATCATATTTGGTGTAAGAGAATCACACCATGAAGAATATAATAACTTTCCAATATCCTCCAAGGAATGACCTGCATCAACATAGTTCATGGCCTTGAGTGGTCCATGAAACCCATCATAAATAGTGCCCCCTCTTGGAGCAATGTTCTGCAATTGAGTGTTAAAAAATATAAGAATATAGGAGATACATCATAATATTTAGAAAGACAAGTTCCTATATATACTTGTTTTACATCAGTGAGGTAACTCATGGATGAGTTCCCTCTCACACTCAATGAGTAAGGAGGTGTGAGTGATGGCTCTTTCCAAGAGATATGTTCCTCATCATCTAACAAATAATCCATGCACTCCTTCATATGAGAGTGCACCTCTTCCTTGAAACCTTCCCACATGAATCCTTTTAAGATAGTATGATATGCTCTAATGAAACCAGTGGGTTTAGAAAGCAGAATCTCATAGGTTGCATTTAGTAGTCTCTCCTTGAGCTTGGAGTCTCTAACCAAATAGATAATATTATAGAAATAAATGACTCCATCAACTACCTTAAACCTCCCATCCATTACCTTCCCATCAAGAATCCCACATGTGAAAAGGTCCTTGGAGTATTCCATCATGAGTTGGGAATCCCAATAAGGATCTAGGCTTCCCAAGAATGACAGCACTGTAGAGGTCTGAAATGCAGCTCCTGTCATGTCATGGCTCTCCTCTTTGACATGCCTGATGTCAAAATCACATGTTGGAGCATCATAATCTTCCCTTTTTTTCCTCCTTTGCAGCTGATCTTGCCCAAGACAAGATTGAAGCAGATGAAAATCAACTTCCCCTCAGAAAGTCCTTGTCTTCCAATACTTCCTTAATCTGGCCCAAGCATGCAAGAGTGTCAACATTCTCTTGTCATGTTTAGAAATCTCTTTTATGAATGACATATCATGGGCTTCCCCAAAGATATGGGGTTGCCATGTGTCCTCATGTCCATGCCATCATAGACTTCTGATTCCTCCTCTCTCAGCGTAGATAACTGAGTGGAAGATAGAAATGCCCCTTTCAGAAAATTTCTCACCTCTCTTCTGAATTCATGAGAGATCCTCTGCGCTGTGTTGGTTTCTCCGAAGGCTCCCTCCTTAGCCAAGTATGCAAATGCTTCCCATAGTTGAGAGAACACTTTAGTTTTCTTCCAATCAAGAGGTGCTTGAGGTTCTTTTGTTGTGACTACGTTATCATCACCTACCTTCCCCTCCTCCTCTTCAATAGTTGAAGTTTCCTCATCATCAATAAGAGACCTTAGATCTTGGTCATCTACTGAAGGAGGAATCTTCATGCTTTCCTCTTGAGAAGAGAGCCCTTCATCCAATGGAGATTTTTCTTTTGGAAAGGCATCAAACAAACTTACACCTTCTTCCATGGTTTACAGAAATGGAGTTGGATTCATAGACCCTTCCAACTCATGAAAAATATTTGTTTGATATGGTTCGATAGTTTCAATAGAAGATGTTACATATGAAGTTTCATCAAACCTCTCTACTAACCTTCCAATAAAATTTTCATAAGTAGGTGTATTTTCATTCCTTAAGGAAAAAGATCCAAACAACCACCAATCATATGCTTTACCTTCAAAATGCATCACTGCTACTTTGATGGCTTCAATTTCTGAAACTTGGTGTTGCTGCACAAAGTTGTCTAGCTCCTCCACCCAAACCGTAACTAGACATTTAGGTGATCCATCAAAAGCAGATAGAAAGAATCTACCCACACCATGTTGCTTCCCCTTTGTGCTTATTTCCTCCTTGATCTTGCAAAATCCTTGGAAGTTCAAGTTATCTTTGAATTCCTTAGATTGGGCTTCATATTCCCGCAAATACTCTCCAAGAGTCTCCTTCTTGGGCACACCTCCTTTCTTCCTCTTCATGAAGAAATCATTGACAGAACATTGAAGATTTGGTGATATGGTTGAGTGCACATATCCATGAGATGAGGATTTAGAACTCTCCTCATGTATATATCTTGTCGATCTGGTCGAGGGATCTTCCTGCTCTTCCCTCCTCATTCCTCTGATGTCTTTCCTGGTACTTTGCAGAACTTGACATAGAAGTTCTGTGAGCCTCCTTTCCCCAGAAAACAAAGGTTTACTGTAGTTTCTATTTTATATCTCCTCCTCCTCATGATAATACTCCATACTACTTGAAGCTCACAAGCTGAGCCAAGAAAGCAGCTCTGATACCACTGTAATATTCCAAAGTTGGAACAACTCAGCAAGCCTGCTGAAATAATGCACTTCTGAGAATTATATGCACAGAAATGAGTTTGCATTTCCTGGATCTCTTATATCAGCTCATCTAAGATATAAATCCAAAAGTATATCAAAAACAAATCAAACTAGGCAGGTTAAACAGATCTCCCAAAAACTAGTCTAGATGAAAAACACCCAAGGAGAGGGGTTGCAGCTATATGCAAAGGAATGCTTCAGAAATAACGAAAATACACTGAAGAAAATAAGTAGGCTTATATGGAGTTTCAAATACCACATATATAACACAAAATAAGATGTAAATTATAGCCCATACATTGTACAAGAGAAAGAATAAGACAATACAGGAGAAATCCTCAGAAATGAGGTGCTACAGCCATAAGAAAAGTATGCATGAACTTGAAAAAATTATTTTATGGGGCTGAAGTAGTAGTTTATTAATACTCAGATATAGAGAAGATCTGTACATAAAAATATAGATCTAATTCAGATATGTGTACAAGAAAAGCTCATCTATACATTCCCCTTGGGGTTTTGTGCAAAACATGAAGCACAGAGAGTAGATCTGAGATCTAAAGTTGCAGATTTGAAAAATTATTTAGAAATTTCTGAATCATACAATAGGACAGAAGATCAGATCTGAAACAAACATGGATTGGATGGCCAATCCATGGATCACCACAGTGAGAGGAAGAATCCTAACACCGGAGATCTCTCCTCCAAAATGTAGACAAAACACCCTACAACTTATCCTTTGAAAATAACATAGTCTGGGGAGAGAAAATGCGCTGTAGGCTTTGAGAATGATTTGGCCTGATGCCAAGGTCTAGATCTAAAGCTCAATCAGCTAATGCACTCTTCTAGGAGGTTAAAAGACACACTCACTGAGAAGAGTCACTAGTATATACTAGATCTAAGCAGATCTAGTGTCTTCCATTGCTATAACTCAGAAGGAAAACCAAACCTTCAACAGGATCAGCGTTGTAGGTGTAAGGTGAAGCTTGGCCCAAGCTTGATAGTGGAAAATATTGAACAAGTCTCCTCCAAGAGCTGCTCAAGGAAGGAGGTGGGATTCCTAAACAGGAAAACCCCCAATGAGGGATGTCTCAGCAGACAATACCTTTAGAAAATAATAATCTTCAACAACCCCTTCATGCTGCTCTCCTCTTGCTTTTATAAGATTGGAGTCTTGTCAAAACCCTAAACCACTTCATTAGTTTAGCTTCTTTCACATGTAGAATCTCCTTCTAGAATTGTGCAGTCCCTCAAGGAGGTTCAATGGATCTAGACTGCGCTGTAGATATGGTCATGGTTGACTTGGTCAAGTGATCAACCTCTTTCACACTCAAGGTGTCTTCATTTTGGCTAGCTAGCTTGATTTTCATTCACATTGAGATGTCTTTATTTAGGATCCACTCTTTGAGAATAAATGCTATTGACTTGGTCAAACTTGACCTTGTCCAGACAGTTTAGACATTGTTCACACATGTGGATTCTTGATCTGGTTATTTCATGATCCCTTTTCAAACTATGAGGGATTTTTATTCATACTTGAGCAATTTATGAGCCTCCTTGCCCATTTATTCATCCATCTATATTTCAAAAGAAAAATTAATATTCCTATTAGCTGTAAGCTAATTTAGGAATATTACACTTTATATGGGCTGAAACAAGCCCCATGGGCATGGTATTATCATCTTGATAAGTATCTTCAACAAAAAGGTTTTACAAAAGGATCCGCAGAAAGAAACTTGTACACAAAAATTAAGGATGATAAATTTGTAATTATTGTTGTCTACGTTGATGATATCATCTTTGGAAGTAATGAAGAATCTATGAGTCAAAAATTTTCTTCTGTTATGCAGCAAGAATTTGAAATGTCTTTAATTTGGGAACTAACATATTTTCTTGGTTTACAAGTACAACAAGCAAAAGATGGCATTTTTTACTCAAAAATAGAATATCTCAAGTAGATTATGAAGAAGTATGGGATAGAAGACTGAAAACTAGTATGTACTCCAATGATGACAGTGTAGCCTAAATTCACATGATGAATCTCCCACAGTAAACCAACCAAAGTATAGGTCTATGATTGGGGTGTGTTTTATCTAACAGGTACTAGACCAGATATCATGCATGCAGTTGTGATCATTGGACGTTTCCAATCCAGTCCAAAGGAAACACATATTCAAGGAGTTAAGAGAATATTCAAATATCTCCAAGGAACCCAAGACTTATGGTATCATAAAGATGCATATCCTACCCTTCATGCATACACATATGCATATTGGGTAAGAAATTTTGATGACCAGAAAAGCACTAGTGGAGGTGCATTTTACATGGGGCCTCGATGGGTATCTTGGTTCAGTAAGAAACAATGTTCTATTACCTTATCTACAATGGGAAGAGAATATGTGGCCACTGAATCTTGTTGCACTCAACTCCTCTAGATGATGCATACATTAGAATATATTCATATCAAATGTTCTCCAGCCATCTCCATTCTATGTGATAATAAAAGTGTTATTACTGTTTTCAAAAATCCTCTTATGAACTCCAAGACCAAGCACATTCCAAGTAAGTGTCATTTTCTATGAGACTAGGTTCTTGAGCGAAAGGTTAAATTGGTGTATGTTCCCTCCAAAGAACAAATTGCTGATATATTTAAACCTCTTCCAAGAGAAGGATTTGAATATCTCATGCAAAAACTAGGAGTTGTCTCTGCCTCATTTTGTTGTTAATAAAGTCTTCTCTTTATATTCATATGAAGCATAGTCGTGTATATACGTGAGTTTTTATTTGGACAAGTGCGTATACATCTGTGGTCAAAAAATACCAAGTGGGGAGCACTGGTTCAGGGGGAGTTTTTAGCCTTGCTAATGCATTGTTGGCATTATGTTTAAGGCACTGTTGTAGATGTTCAAATGATTGTACATGTCATTTAATGTAAATCTCATGTGGAGTCCTATGATGTACTTATTAAAGGATACTATGTAAACCCACTTGGTTGGGTAATTGAGTCATGTATGTAACCCCATGTTGGGAAGTTACTAGTATATAACCACACTTTGTTGGGTTGTTGATGTAAGGTATTTTTCAGCTACATCATAGAGTAAAGGGGAGTATTGGTTTGTCCTTTTCCCTTGATGTGAAAGGGGGATACTATATTTTTATTTGATTGTGGTGTCTCCTTCAGGTATCTTTAGGTTATGGTGATCAATGTGTTTGACTATGGTGTCTCTTTCAGGTATCTTTAGGTTATGGTGAACAAACACCAACATGGTTTCCATCAAGTCCAAAGGGAGAGATTTTTGGTATTATGGTACATGTGTTGTCCTTGATGGAAACCCACTGATAACCATATGTGTTCACAAATCAGTTCAAAGGAAACAAAATGATGGGTTAGAGGTTGGGAGGTCAAAAACAGAAATTTGATGAAGGTAAATATCTTAAGATATATGCACGGGTTAGTCAAGGCCGAGTCACATACACACATGGGTATGAAGAAGCCATGTCCTGTACATGGTGGCACACTAATTTATTAATACCAAGGGTCTTTACCATGGTATTAGCCCACAATATTGAGCGCGATAACAATTATTTGATATCGTCCAAGATTACCATCGAAACTAGTGTGGTTTTGGTTCATGGTATTGGTTAAGGCTCTAACTATATAAGGAGGTGAAGATAAAAGTGCTAAGTGTGCATGAGTAAAGGGTTTTTGATGAATAATTCAACATGAAGTGTATTTTCATTTTAAGGGATATAATTGACAAGTTCATATGAAATAATAATGCAATGATGAATACAATGATGGATCAAGATAACGAGACTTGAAATTACTTTCCATTTTATGATCTACTAATGGATTTATTAGATCTATGTATTGACGCATGTTTTATCTTTGAATATTATGATGTGGGTATTTCTAAAGTTTTTAAAAGTTGTGCAATTTTAAGTCAAAATTTGAAGATCTATACACAGGTTGGTCTCAGTGAAGTCGCGTATACAAGTGGGTTCGTTTCATAAAAGTCACATACATAAAGGAAGGGTTTCTACTTATAAATCACTAATAAATTAGATCAATGTTGGTGTATCTTTGCTATATGTCATTCATGTCTTCATATTGATCTAGGTTGAGTGATAATGTGTAAAGTAGAACTGATTGAATGATGAAGCTGAAATTGATTGCATGTTGATTGGTTGAAAATATTCTTGATGTTGCTCACCATATGAGTTTTCAGAGATTTGTACGCTAAATGAATCTGTTCAATTCTATGAATAATTCAGAATAACAATTTTTGAATTTAGTATATTGAGATTTGTATGCAGGTTTCTCTACAGAAAAGCACATATACATGATGGTTACATTAAGTGAAGTAGCATATACCTTTTGGTTTGTGAATCATTAGGGTTGTAGTTGATTCAGTGTGTTGATGTAGTATTATGAATTCAATTTTGTGTTCTAGTTACAGTGATCCCACTATTTTTTCTGAATTATGTGGGTGTTTGGTTAAATGACTATTTGCTTTAGTGGTTGGTTCAATATTCGAGTGATTGATGTTTTTTTGGTTTAGTGGTTGTGTTTAAGAATTGGATGAATGTTCTGGGCACAGTAATCAGTTTCAGTTTTGATATTTGGCTTATATAATGTTAAAGGTTTCAACATGGATTATACGATGAAAAGTGGTCTATAGGTTGTGATGTATTAAATCAGGTGGATCTAGTGTGAAAATTTACGAAACATGGTTCATGGATGGTGCTGAGAATTGGAGCCTTCAGTGAGGAAGTCGAATTTTCCTTCCATTAGTAGTTGGTGATCAAATAAGGGGGTTGAAACTCCCTTCCAGTGGGTGTTGGTAAATGAGATCAGGGGTTGAAGCTCCCTTGAAGTAGGAGCTGGGGAACAAGTGAATGTTGTAGCTTTCAGCAGGTGGGTGCATGTGTACTGGCATGAGTCTGCACCAGTGCAATAATGTAAGAAGTTTTTGATAATAATAAGACTGAAGACCTAGACGACAATGACAATGGTTTTCTCCCACATTGGGTTTCCACCTTAAAATCTTGGTATTCATGTGTGATTATTTATTCAGTTATTATTGCACATCTCAAATGTCTGATGAATCTCTTACATTATGATTTAAGTTAAACAGATAAATAATTAGGTCATTTATAAGTTTACTAAGCATATTCTATTTTCCTATACAACAGTTGCGTACATACACTAGTTACCTTAAGTAAAGTCGCATACGAATTCAGAAAAGAAAATATTATTTTGTTTTTTAAATACTAATTCACACCCCCCCCTCTCATTATTTTTCCCAAAAAACATCATGTATCTCTATATTTGTAGATATCCATATATATCATGGATGATAATTTTCCATGTGATTCTTCGAGGCGAACATCAATAGAGTCTCATGCATCTACGAGAGGGGGGGACCATGGATCGGGGGATGTTCATCATGATAATGGTATTTATATTAAATGTTCAAGTTTTTAAATGATATTTGAATATAATCGTATGCACGTGCATCTGTATACATATGGAATTGTTTTTTTATTAATTTACCTAGTTAAATTAATTTTTAATATATTTCATTTTTTTGGAGTTGGGATGAAAAGAGTATCTACTCAGTCAATGGAGGGCCATGGTTCACACCATCATGGTATGGTTTATATATACACACACACACACACACTTTTAAATGATAAATAGGTAGAATCATATATATGTACATGTACATATATATATTTGAATTGATAAAAAAATTCTATTTTTTTTATGAAGCTTCTCTCTTGTCGCGTGAGGGTGGTACACAATCCCCTAGTGGCCAATCAATGGGTGGTGGAAAAACAATTGGTGGTGGCTAGTAAATGGGTGGTCATGGTGGTTCTCAACCATCTTTGGGTGGGCATGATGGTGCTCAACCATCTCTAGGTGGCCATTAATATCAATATTATTATCATGATCATCATTTTGTTAAATTATATATATATATATATATATATATATATATATATATATATATATATATATATGTTAAGAAACAAGTTTGTGCGTTTGGTCACATGTTTTTTTATTTATACATAATTTTTATATTGATGCAGAGGATTAAAATGTTTCTCTAAAAAGACGTAGGGAAAATACCACAATTAAATAAGAATGTTTCACACCAACTACAACTTATCCATCTGAAATTATCGATTATTTACTTTGGGAAACAAACATCCAACAATGCACATTACAAAAGTGCAGAAGTATTTATTCAAAATTGAGGAAATATTTTGGGAGTTTGGAGCTCCCTGCAGAGAATCAGGAAAGCTTAGAAGTATTTATGCACTCTCTAACAATATTTGTAGATGTTTAAAAGAAGCTGGGCCAACCACGAATAGCATTGTAGAAATGATAAGGCAAAGAAACAAAGTAGTATTGGGTCCTGATACATGGGTTGATGTTAAAAACGAGGTTACAAAATGAATGGAAAAATCTATGTTTAATTTCAAAGAAGGGTCGAAAAGAAATATGATGAAGGTGAAATATTTAAAGCACCCTAATATATCCAACCAATTGTATGATAGGAACCTTGCAACCTATGGAAAATTTTCATGGAATGAAGAGGTTCCCATTTATTTTGAAAAATTATTTTATGCAGAATTATTTTTGGTTATGAAACCCAATTATAATGACCCCCCTTCTGAATTTTTTGGTCCTGGGAAAGGTCGATTATGTGACTATAAGGGTGCTAAGCTTCATACTAAGTTTCATTCCCCTAAGCCACCTTTGGTAAGCCAACCTCCTCATGTGGAAACTTTGCAGTCATATATGGATGCCACTTATCACATTAGTCGAGAAGCAAGGGTTCCCATGATAGATAAGGTTCAGACTGGACTTGGTGGAATTGATCTTGGTTTGAATCGAGAAAGAGCACGAGCTAATGCACATGCTAATTTTGTATATAAAACATATGAGGAGATAGAAAAGATGAATATTGAGGAGCTTAGAACATATGCAAAGGGTTGTCACAATGGTTGGCAAGAATTAATTCTTCAGGAGGAAGAGGGCATGGAATTAGTATGTGTTAATGGTTAGGGTGGATATTTTAATTTACATTGTGTTAGTGTGTTTGGTGCACGAATGTACGAAATCACACCAACTAAAGGGGGGTGGTTTTTCCCTCTTAAGTTATTGGTCACAGGAAAAAGATTGATGGAGTCAAGAAAGTTAGTGGAACATGCTAAAACATAAACATACTGAATAGAGAAATAGCATGCATATTCAAACATAAAAAGTAAACTAAAACTAAAACAAATAACAGAAAAGCTCTAAAGAGAGTCAAACAACTTCAATAATCCAAATTGTGGCTTTTACGTCCCCTCTTATTGAGTGCTGGGAGGAAATGAGGATGAAACTTTAACCCACTTGCCAAGGGGCCCTTAGAACAAGGGTTTTTAAGTCTCGATGCAAGGATGTCTTTACTTTCGAGCTGCCTTGGTGCAAAGTCTCCCTCTCTCTACTATGGTGGACTGGAGTTGTTGGATGGCCAACAACTGAGTCCCCTCTATCTTTGCTCCAGATCACACACTACTGGTATTTCTTGGGGAAATTCTGGCCAGCATAATAATGTGCTCTCCTTTTGTTCATATCCTGGTGGCCTTTTATAGGAGAATTCAAATCCTCCTTCCCTCTCTTGGTAAATTGTGGATAGTGACCCAAGAGATGAGGGTGAATCCGTTGTGTGCCACATTTATTCCATTGTGTGCTCCCTTAATGTTCTAAGGAGGCTTGGGTGGCTGTCCTTAGGTGGCCTCAAGTGTGGGATTAATGTCCTGGAGTGTGCCTTGTGGTCCCAGAAAGTGACTTCCGCCACTCCCAGGATTGCACGCTTTTTGAGCAAAAGGCGAGAAAAGGTGCATTTATCGAAGAATTTTTCACAGAAAGGCACATTTGAATGGTTCTTCTTGTACACAATTTGATTTTTCCTTTCAGACCTTAGAGATTTTTAAATAATTTCAGATTCTCTAATGTCTCTCAGCCCTGTAAATCCTTCTGCCTGACATTAAATAATGTCACATTTTCTTGTACGATTTTCCAGTGATAACAGTTTCCCCTTAATGTGTGAGGTCTAGGAATAATTGTATAGTCGAAATACAGTATAGTTTTTTTCTATATACTGTGTCTAGAGAGAGAGAGACTTGCATGTAGCTAAGAATTCGAGACACCCTGCACTGGGTCGAAGAGCGACCATGTCCCGTGGGATTCCTGTAAGAAATGTTATAATACAATATATACAAATTTTCTACGAGGTGGGCATGTCCCATGCTCCTAATGCTTTGGCTAGTTAAAAAAATCTTTTTGACAGGTAGAGATTATGTCTGTGTCACTAATAAGGTAGTCATCTGTTGGTTGATGACGATGACTGCTGACGCCATCAGGGGTGTTTTTTCTTTGAAAATAGGTGGAAAGTGGTACCCATATGTGTGAACTTGGTATGGCATATAAATTCACATTGTATGCATAGGCGCTGGCTGGGACCTTCTCGTGTAAGAATTGCTGAAAGAGGCGCTTATAAAGGCACAGGTCTTTGACGAATTTGATCAAAGTGCAATGGTTGTAAGGTATGATACCATCTTGACATGAAAGTGTGTGTTGTAGTCGAATGTCAGGGGGATCGATGACATCTATGGGCAATGATGTCTCCCAAAGTGCCCACCTGAGGATGCCCTTTTTGTGGCGAGGGGTGATCCAAGGTACCGCTTCCTTTTTGGAAAATAGGTGTTGATGTCAACAAAAAGGAAGCCTCAACCAAACAAGGGGGTCCCTAATATGGAGGATCAAGATCCTAGATGTGATAGGTTTAACATTGGCATGATGGCAAGGGGTGACTGAAAAATAATGATGGGGATTCAGTGGCCCAAGGTCAGAGTAGAAAGAGCATCTTGGCGGCAGTCATAACTATTTCTGATGGGGAAATCCCTGTAGTTGGTAGGACATCCAGGGTGGGTATATATTGGTTATGAATGTCATGGTGGCTTATGCGTGAGGGTGGTATACTCTGACCAAGGGTGACTAGGGACTGCTACCATGGGAGAAAAAAGGATGTGTAGGTGGGGGACATAGTGCACCATTTGAGGTCTTTTTACACTTATCAAAAGAGTAAAATAATGGGTTTTGGTTTGTACGAAACACAGAGATGGCACTAGCACATTTGGCCCAATTTCCGACGGCCAATTCGTCGCTATTCCAACACATAGGTGTTGCAAGAGCGACAGTTTGAGGCGGGGCAAAATGTGGTTAGCCATTACGTCGCAATTCTAACACTTCAATAAAGTGTCGGAAGAGTGACACTATTTCCGACGTTTCCAGAATGTCGTCTCTCTTGTGACGTTATCCAAACCGTCGCTTTTTCGACGAAAACACAACATCGCTCTTCCGATGAAAACAAAAAGTCGCTCTTCCGATGAAAAAAATGTCGCTCTTCCAACGAAAATTAAACGTCGCTCTTCCGACGAAACCTAGACGTTGCTCTACTGACAAAAATTAAACATCATTAAACGTCATTTAACGTTTCTCTTCCAACGTTTAAAGTGTCGCAAGTCCTACGTGATCTCTTTCGACGTTTAAAGCGTTGCACTTCCGATGGAGTTAGTGTCGCTCTTCTGACAGCTTTAGCGTTGCTCTTCCAAAAGCTTTAGCATCGCTCTTCTAACGAATATAGAAAATTTCTTCCTATGTTTACACCGTCGCAATTTCGAAAAAAAAAAAAAATATTTTAAAAAAATTATTTAGATAAATCTTGCATTGATGCCCTTGGTTCTCTCCTTTGGCCTCTAAGCATCCTCCTTCACCTCTAAGACTGTCATTTATTACTACTCTTTTATGTTAATGAATGATTTTCACCTCCATAGGAAGTTTATGACTTACCTGTCCTTAAGCTATTGGAAAATCCTGGAACATATCTGAGAAGTGGTGATGAACTGCTTGCCTCAAGGAATTTAATTTTTAGTTTCTCAACATATTTAATGAGGTTATCGTGTTTCATAAGTTCTTGCCTCAATGTCGATGAATCCTGTAACACAGAAACTTGGGATTAGATGCTTCTCATGGCCTTATATGACATTAATATGGATATTTAGGAAATGCTGACTTAAGCACTCCAGTCTATCATGAGAGAATTGATGATGAAGTAAAAATGAAAATGCTGACAATGCTTTGGAAACTTAGTGATTCGTAATTCTGAATTCATGTTCTTCTACCAACATAGTTAGAATATCACATAATCGCAGACACATGCAAGTTATTAAAATGAATCAAACATGCTCATGAATCTGACACAAATAGAATGCAATATAAAAGCTTGCATTTAATACCTTGCGAAAATGACTGACAAGAATACTAGGTCTAGCTACATTTTTCTTTCAAAACTCAAAATAATTCCCCAAGAACTAGGAAATTACTAACCTAATAGCTGTGATAGCAGAAAATTCCAAATTAGTAAGGTTTTCCAAATTGCCAACCCAACAACAAAGGTATATCTATTTCCCTGTTGGAAATGACAGTACTGAGATTAAGATTACAATTATGTGTTATCAATCTCCAAATTCACCTAGTTTGGATGCAACAATCAACAAGCATGCCAATGCAAAGAAATCCAATATGCCTAGCCCTTTAAATTATTTGAGGTCATGTAAGCCATCCATGGCTTCTCTAGTTTATCAAAACTATTTGCATTATTTTACAAGTATTGTTATGTAGCCCGTGTGTCTATGCTACTATTATAAGTTATAACCAACAAAGTGATTTCTTTTATATGGCTACAACATAAGAAATGAAAAAGAAAATAAGTGAATGGAAAGTCCAACACAAACCTCACTCATTACTGCCAGCAAGGATCTAGATAGGTCAACCTTGAGCATCCTGTAAATAATTTATAATGGAAAAGGACATTGAAGCTAGAGGATCAAGACAATGAAGTAAAAACACCAGTCAAGCCCTCCACAACAAGCACTTCAATAAGCACCCATTAATGTACGTTTTGGAGTCATGCCATGTCAAATGTTCTAGCCTGCTATTGTATTTCATGTGCACAAATTTTTATATAAATTAAGGCCTGTACACTTGAATGGAAACTATTACATAGGTTAATAGATCAGGTGAACAATGCCCAAAGCCTTCTCCTAGGGACAGAGTCATGGCACTGGTTGTATCTTGTAAAGTTAAAGATGTTGCTAATCTGTCTAATTGGATGACAAGCCACCATGATCAATGGATTGTTGTGAGATATTCATGAAGTGAATCTCCAACATCAGATAAACCTCTATTGAAATCATACATTAGTAATGTCTCCTCCATCCAGGATATTACTTACAAGGCTAATGCCACACACTTGGTTTACAAAAATAAAAAATCAAATTCAACAGTGCATCTCCTCTTCACATCCTTGCTTTGCTCCATCCACACCCATTGATTATAGAGCCATGAGATTCACACACAATAACTATTTATTTCACTCAAAAAATTTATTAAAATAAAGTCCATTATAATTTCGATGAACTATTATGACTTAACCATTTACAAATTCCAATGAAGGCACGTGAGGGACTAGCGGGTCAATGTTTTGACTGGTCGCCACTTGGTAAGTCCTACACTCAACATTCTTAGCCAACAGGGAAGCTCCTACCACATGACAATAACACGCGAGTGGAAGCACGACCTATCTTAGTAAGTATATGGATCAATGGTACAATGGGGATGATGTTTTCATATTCTTGCCTGGTTAACCAAAAAAAATGTCAACTAAGTGGTTGTGTTATGTCTCTTGCACTCAGCCATGCACAAAACCTTTAGTTTTCATTCATAGAGATAAAGGATTCACGATACAGATACTTCTTCTTCTCAAATATTCATTTACTATGCTTACAGGTTTACCCTTAAGAATTATGAAAGAAATCTATTGAAATATTATACATTGATACCAGTCCTGAAATCAATGAATATAACTTTTGCTTGTGGTTTCTCTACATTCTTGATGCATCCTAGGACAAAATAGACGTTCTTAAGCTCAAATTTAGAGTATTGCATGAAAGGTCAAGTCATTCCACCAAATCAAAGTCAGTTTTAACTGGAAATGGCTAGAAATAAGTGTGTGTGGGGACTATCATACTGCTATCAAGTTCGTCTCCAGAATTTTAGGACGAGAATTGGTTGTAAGGGATGCGAATCGATTCCATAATTTTAGGGAGGGATCATGCTCATGTGGTGATTATTGGTGATATAAGAGGAGATTGCAACATGCAGTGTTGTATTTGGACACATTTTATTTAGTGATGTATGCAAAGACAAAACATCTAGGACAAAAGTGATGTGTACTCTATTGCATGACATGAATGCTACATATGTGAAGCACAGTATAGGGTATTATGTCATCTTGCGAGAGGTCAAAAACTAAAGGGTATGCTATTAGATGCATAATGTAGACTCTAGTTTAATAGTGTAACCCTGAGGACTTAATGTGCTAGATATTCAAAGATGTGCCCTTCAAGAACTTTGATGAAAGTGTGCCAATTTGATTTAAAGTGCTCAGTTGGATTATGAACCCTTTTGTAGCATGCAAGCATCAACTATAGAGTGGCCAAATTTGATTTGTGACTGTGTGAGCCTGTTAATGTGAATTTGCACAACAATTTTATGTGTTGTCAATCACCTGTTGCATTTTATATGGATGTCCAGAAAACATGAAGTAGTTATATTGTTCTCATCTGCCTTGTCTGGATTTAGATGGAAAAAATTGTAAAAATATCCTCAATCAAGGTATCAATAACTTCTGTTCTCCTCTTGTTTTGCCTCTTCACATTTCTGGCAAAATCCTTGTCTACTTCTTCACTTGGTACAAGTTTTGGGAGGACAGGAATAACCATAAAATCAGTCAAGGAAGAGGTATCGGGTCCTGGGACCAACTCCATGTTCTCCATTAGGGAAACCAGACACTCCAGAGCTGAAAAGACATCAAAACCCAAAAGGCCATTGGAGGAAATTCTGAAAAAAAAACATCAAAACCCTATGGGTAAACTAAAACACATCGAAACCGAATAGCCATTTCTACAGATGCAAACTAAAACTTTTCGCAAATATAAGGGAAAAGTAACCAAATGAGCATATCAGCTAATGTAAACACATTGAAACCAGATATGCATTGCTGCACAATGCAAACCAAAATTTCTCAGTTACATGTGAAATATTAACCAAATGGGCATATCAGAAAACTAAAACAAAGGGAAACCAAACAACCATTTCTGTGGATGCAAACAAGAACTTCTTAGAATAATATAGACAAAATAACCAAATGGGCATATCAGCAAACCAAAACATATAGAAACCAAATAGCCATTTCTGTAGAAGCCTTTCTAGACCAAGCCAGATTGGCCTTGCAAAACCTCTGACCTTCTTTGAAGGCCTTGTCACCCCATGATCCAGTCACAATATAATCCGCTGTATTTTCTACACCACATAAATTTAAAGACAAACAAGAAAAATATGTTGAAGCCCCACCCTGAAGGAAAAGGACCTCATAATTTGCAGGAATGCTAAGAAGCTCATGCTGATCAAATTCAGCCTTCTGTATAACAGAAGTGAACTCCTTACCTCTATGGCTCACCGCCATTATGCTCATCCCCGAGCCCCTCTAGTTAAAGAGCTCTGACTAAGCTTTTTTTATAACATTTGTGGGAAGAGTCGCTAGCCCTGTAGTGAAATTGAACATGCGACCTTCATCCTGCACTAGATCTGAGAATCCTATTCATGGGGTTGCAGAAGATGGTGCCATAGATGTGCATGTGATAGACAGGGTTTTGCGTGATGGATAGTGAGTTTTTTCTCTCAGGTATAAGGATGGTGTGCATAGCTTGGTACCTGTGATTGAAGACCAGCATGGGCATAAAGGATTATCAGATTTTTATGTATGGTTATCAGTTTGACAGAAATGGTTTATGAGTTCAGGATTCAGAAATGGGCATATCAAAAAACGAAAACAAAGAGAAACCAAACAACCATTGCCTCGGATGCAAACAAGAACTTCTTAGAATAACATAGACAAAATAACCAAATGGGCATATCAGCAAACCAAAACATATGGAAACCAAATAGCCATTTCCATAGAAGCCAACCAAAAATTCTCATAGCTAATAAAATGCACCATAACCAAATGGGCAGAAGTAGAAAGTAACACAACCAAATGGGAAAACAAATAACCAAATAAACCTAAAGGGCATTGCATTATCATTGGATAAACACAGAAACTTAACTTACCGCATCCTTCCTCCAAACCTGTGACAGTATGGTCGCATCCTTCCTCCAAACCTGCAATAGTGCGGCTACATCCTTCCTCAAAACCAGCAACAGTATGGCCGCATCCTCCCTAATTCCGTGGAAAAACCATGCAACAAGAAGGAAATGAACGAGGGAAATTAAAAAATTTTATATTTGAAAATTTTATACATTTTGAAGAAGGAAATGAACGAGGGAAATTAAAACTTTTGATATTTTAAAATTTTTGACATTTTGAAATGAAATACGTGTGTTTTTTAAGGCCACTCAAATTCCATTAAATAAAAAGTGTGAGACTTTTCTTGGGGTTAATAAGGGGTTTGGGTAAATAAGTGGTATTGTTGGTTATAAATAATTATTAATGAGGTTAGATCTAAGACATTTATTTAAATTATTAATTGTATAAAATTGTTGAATTTTTGTTTCATAAACTAGGGATTTTGGTTGATTTTTTAATCTAATTATGTAATATTAAAGATGAATTATGGTAACTTAAAAATAATTTTTATGTGGGTAAAAGGGAAGTAGTAATGTTATGGTATGAATGATTATTTTCAATGAAATTTTTGGTTTAGTAAGGATAACTCATCTATGGAAATTTTCCATGATTTTTAAGATGGAGTCAATATAGGAAAGGTGATACTTAAAGGGCTCCCACATGCTTTAGAAATTTTATATCTATTGGTTTATAAACATTAGAGGTGGAAAAATATCCTAAGCTCTAGAACTAAGTTTTTTCCAACTTAGCTATATCTTGAACAACAAATTGTTGTTGACGTCAAGGATATGATAGAAATTTGGTGGGTTGTAGGGTAGTCTTGTCATGAAATAAATGTAATGTAGTTACTAGGTAGGTAGGGGGAACCATTTTGGTGGAACTTGGCCATAAATGGGACATCTATCCATGCATATTTTTTTAAGAACAAATACACCTAGTGGATTATCATTGTACAGGAATCACTTTAGGATATAGGCTATTGTGCACACACTAACTAAAGGGATATTAGTGAAACCCACAAAAGTATTATAGGTGCTTTGATATAAATAGGTGTTCTTGTGTTCTCATTGGTTAGTTATGGGATAATGACAATAAATTAAGAGAAGTTATAGGTGATTTTATAGAAATAGGTGTTCTTGTGCTCTCATTGGTTAGGTATGGGAAAATGACAATAAAGTAAGAGAAGGATTTGACTACTGGACAATTAGAGGAATGATTCCACACAAAACCAAGCGTGGTGCTGCAGCACTTTCTAGGCTAAGGGCTTTTGAAGGGGTTCCCCCACCATATGACTGGAAGAAGATAATGGTCATTCCAAATTCTCTAAAAGTGTTGAGGCTTCAGTCAGGTCACAAATATTATCTGCTTATAGGAAGGCTTTCCAAAGAAGTTGGCTAGAATCACTATGCCACTATTATAGAATTAGAAGGGAAGAGAAGGGAAAAGGCTTAGGTATCATATGAGATAACGAAGCAACTGGAAAAATTGAGATCAAAAGCAGTGGAGTTAGCCAAAAAGCAGCTTGCCCCAGAGATGGATAAGATAAAACTTGACAACATATTGGTCAATTTCCTTGACCCTTTATTGGTTATTCAGAAGGAGTATGAATACATCACCGTTAATATCAAGGTAACCCCTATCAGATCAAGGGCTACAAGTTGTAGTTTTATTTTTAACATCAACATACCACAACCATGCTTACAACCAGGATATGTTTTTTGAGGAGGAGAAATCTCGTCGAGATCAACATCAAGAATCCATTGCAAAAAAAAAGTACAACTTATGGTGATTCCAAATGAGCATAGATTAATAGATACTTAATAGATGTCGAATGTGGAAATTATGGAGGAAAAATATGAAATTCATCTTCCTTTTGCATTCGAGCGAGAGGAAAATCAATCATAAATGAAAATTCAAAATTTTCAAGCTGAGCAAGATCAGCCAAATTGGGGGCAGAGTTTGGGGAACCTTCGTAAGTGAATGGGGCCTATGTGATATGGCTACAAGTTATCTACCCCCACACAATCCGATATGCAAATAGTAAATATTGTAGGCATAGGGTTAATTAACCCCACACATAGGGATTACATAGGTTTTGTTCTCACGCCACATGCTCATGAACTGAAATCTCTCTTTACTGTCAATATGTGCATATGCAACAACAAGACATCTATTCAATTTTACTGGTTGGGTGGCTCTTATAAGAATCATGCCAGAAATGTAATATTTTCAGATAATGAGGATCGAAACATTGTCTTAATCTCCAGGCATTAGGGATTACAGAGGTTTTTTCTACATGCCTCCACCCTTCTAGATTCATCCTGCAGACACATTCTGGGATTCCAGAGGAGATCTTCCTCAACCCAATAGCCATGAGGGATTCTAGAGGTTTTGGTTCCACACCTCGACCCTTCTATTTAATTAGGAATCGGCCTAGATAACCAAGCAATATCCATGCTTAATGAAAGGCGAAGGGATCCAAGTCTTGCAGCTCTATCCCACGACCGAACGAAGGCACAACTAGCTAGGGAGAAATCGGCAAACGGGCTGCACGAACGTGCATAGGGCACTTGTGTGGTCACAACTTAGCAAATTTGATACGCACCCTCAAATGAAATGACCTGACCTGAATGCGTTTGGGTGGGTGCCCTCACATGGCGCGCACGACCGAACGAAGGCACAAGGGAGAAAATGGCAAACGGGTTGCACGAATGTGCAAAAGGCACTCGTGCGGTCACAACTTAGCAAATTTGATACAACCACCCTCAAACAAAACGACCTAACCTGACCCGAATGCGTTTGGGTGGGCAACCTCACACGGTGCGCCCGACCGAACGAAGGCATAAGGGAGAAAATGGCAAATGAGCCGCACGAACATGCACAAGGCACCCCTGCGGTCACAACTTCGTAAATTTGATACGACCACCATCAAACAAAACGAATCAACCCGAATGCGTTTGGGTGGGTGCCCTCACACAGCGTGACACGGCACGCACGACCAAACGAAGGCATAAGGGAGCAACCAGAAAATGGGCCACACGAACATGCACAGGGCACCCGTGCGGTCACAACTTAGTACATTTGATACAGGTGCCCTCAACCGAAACGGCCCGACCTGAACACGTTTGGGTGGGAGCCCTCAACCAAAATGACCTGACCCAAACGTGTTTGGGTGGGTGCCCACAACTGAAATGACCCAACCCAAACAGGTTTGGGCGGGTGCCCTCAAATGAAACGACACAGTGCGCCCGAATGAACGAAGGCACAAGGGAGCAAAAGACAAATGGGCCGCACGAACGTGCACAAGGCACCCATGCGGGAGAAAATTTGATACAGCTACCCTCAAATGAAACAACCTAACCTGAACGCATTTGGGCGGGCGCCCTCACACAGCGCGCACGACCAGACGAAGGCACAAGGGAGAAAACGGAAAATGGGCTACACAAATGTGCAAAAGGCACCCGTGTGGTCACAACTTAGCAAATTTGATACGGCCGCCCTCAAACGAAACAACCTGACCCGACCCGAACGCGTTTGGGTGGGCGCCCTCAAACGACGCACCTGACCGAACGAAGGCACAAGGGGGAAAACGACAAATGAGCCATATGAACGTGCACATGGCACCCCTACAGTCACAACTTAGAAAATTTGATACGGTCACCCTCAAACGAAATGACTCGACCTAAACGCGTTTGGGTGGGCGCCCTCACATGACGCGTTTGGGCAGGTGCCCTCACATGGCGCGTTTGGGAGGGCACGACCGAATGAAGGCACAAGGGAGAAAATGGAAAACGGGCCACACGAATGTGGAAAAGGCACCCGTTCGGTCAAAACTTAGCAAATTTGATACGGCCATCCTCAAATGAAACAACATGACCCAAACTGAACACGTAATTTGGGTGGGCGCCCTCACATGGCGCGCCCGACCAAACGAAGGCACAAGGGGGAAAATAGAAAACGAGCCACACAAACATGCATAAGGCACCCCTGCGGTCACAACTTAGCAAATTTGATATGGCCACCCTCAGACAAAATGACCCGACCCGAACGCGTTTGGGCGAGTGCCCTCACACGGCGCAACACGACGTGCATGACCGAACGAAGGCACATGGGAGAAATTGGAAAATGGGCCACACGAACGTGCATAGGGCACCCAAATCTTCTTATGAGAACTCTTCAATTTGAGAATAAACTTGTACCAAGTGTACAATTATGAATACCCCCTAGTTAAGAGGGAGCATTGGAAAATGTAACCAGTTTCGAACCTCACAATAGTTAATGTACTCAAATTATTATATATATTTTATTTTCCAAGAAAAAAGAAGAAATACAAAATTATTTTTGAGCATGGGATTCATGCCCTAGTTTGATGATCATCTAGGTAAAGCATGTTCTTCATTCTTCTAGGTTTTTTCCATTGTTATGTACCTTGTGCTTCTAGGTTTTGTCCTTTGTTATGTACCTTGTGCCTGCAAGGATTGCCATTGATCTTAGACATTTACCTTAGTTTAATTTTATTTTTAAATTTAACCTCTTGCTATATTTTTTATAAAATATATAGAAACTCTTTCTAATGTATTTCATTGTCCTTATATTTCTCTTCATTATTTCCTACCACATCCCCCCACTCCTCCTATCGGTGTTTCTCTGCACCTCTCGGTGAAATTGCTAGTATAATTTTTCTTCTGCAAAGAAATTTCATCCACTGAAAGTGAAAAAAAAAAATTCATTTACTAACGTGGACTAATAAAAGGGATTTTAATTGAATTTTTTTAGATAATTTATTATTGAAATTGATGATTTGTGATTGTTATTTAAGGATAAAGGGATTGTTAAAGAGGGTGATGTTGAGAAGTTTATATGGGTTTTGAAAGATGGAGTGGTTTTCTAATGTATGAATGTATTTTGATGGAGGCCATGTTATTTTGTAAAATAGTGTAAGTGTGTTGATAGAGGTTGACTCAATAATGAATTAGATGGACCATGTAATAGGGTGACTATATTATTGAAGGGTTTAGATCTTATGCTATGTAGGGAAGTACTGTTGGGAGGAGCCCATGTGGCTGAGAGTAGTCATTGTAGGGAGAGAAAATGTTGGATGAAATGTTTCTTTTATATCTTCCTTAATAGGTTAGAACATTTAAAAATAGCTTGTTTAAGGTGATTATCTCTCCATGTAAAGGATTTGTGGAACATTGGTATGGTGTGGTGGAGTTCACCATCTCCAACAAATCACCTGTAGCTAGTAAATGTACATAGATGTAGCATCACAATATCTATATAAACCAATGGTGTAATATATTTATTATAACATTATGTAGCTAGCAAATGTACATAGTAGCATCACAATATCTATATAAACCAATGGTGTAATATATTTAGCATAATTAATGTTATAGAAACATAAACAATTATTATGCAACAAAAGGTTATAAATTGAAATTTAGATTTACCTTGTAATAATGATAAGTAATATTTTTTCCCAAAAGTTATAATTTATCACTCTAAGATACAGTTTTAAATATTTTATTATATTTCTATTCATAAATTTCATGTTTATATTAATAAATATTTATCATTTTAATTTTAATTACGTTGTAAGGCACTCACCTTATAGAATCATATGTATGATTTGATACAATGGGTATTGGCCATTAGATGGTGTAAATTACCATCAAATATCACACCATTGTAGACTTTTTGGATTCATATGTGAGGCATGGGATTTGATGACGTTTCTAAAATATACATCGGTCTTGCGACGGTTTGGAGGAAAATGTCGCAAGACCGATGTATATTTTAGAAACGTCGCATTTCCGATGTTTTCTCCAAATCGTCGCAATACCGACGAATATGTTAGAGACGTCGCTCTTCCGAAATTTTGTCCCAAAAATGTCGTAATGTCGATGAATAGTTTAGAACGTCGCATTTCCGACGACATTCATAAATGTCGCAAAAGCGACGATGTCCCTAAACGTCGATATAGCGACGGTTGTTGGCAGGATTTGAAAAATTGATAAAAGTTGGGGAAATTTCCGACATTACGACAAAAGTGTCGAAACTAAAGTGTCAGAATTTTGACCAAATGTACTAGTGGGAGTGTCCCAAAACATGAGAGTGTTCGCTCATTGATGACGTGAGGAAGGTGTTTTGCTGAGGGTGGGGGTCACATTGGTTAGTCTCATGTTTGAGGTTGATGAAGTGGATGAAAAAGTATCGCATATGGGTTATGCTAATGGAGGTATGGTGGGCCCAATGTGAGGTGTGATAGTTCACTTTTGATCTACTTGTACAACCTGGTCATCCGGGAAAGAGGTTTTATTTCATATGGTAAAACTTTACCTTATGCATGACGACTGAATGGGCATGAGGTACTTCTCGGACTAAGGTGGTATGGCCATGGCATCACTATTGTTGTGATATATGGTCTACTGTGGGTGATGAGCACCATGGGGGGGGGGAAGGATCTACTGACCAACAAGGATGCTTATCATGTGCAAGGTGAGGTGATGATCAACATGGTCGGATGTGTGGAACCTATGGATGATTTCTGATGGGGAAATGATGTCAGGATATGAAGAATTTTTCTGGGACTCTATCATCTTGGGAGTAGAATGATACCTACTCTGGAAATTTCAGTGGATGGAGTTGTGGATGGTTTGCATACTACCTGCAAAAAATACCCCAAGTGAAAACATCTTCTTTATCCAAATATTATTGAAAGACATTTTCTTTAAAAAGAAGATGAGAGATGGCATACGTATCGTCGTTGAAAATTTATTTTTTCAGGGGTGCGAATGTGTGGCACTGCTTTTGGGTGTTATGGAGTGTTGATCACAGAGCTTCTTTCGGTCTGGTGATTGGGCCTTCTGAGCTCTCATTATGGTCCTCTAAAGTTTCTGAAAAGGGTGACATATAGGCGAATATGGCTCAATTCAAGTCATTTGTGTCCGTTGAGTATTGAGAGGTCAGAGGCTTTTGCAGAGCAATTATTATCGTTATGGTAAGACTGAGCACTCGAGATAAGCGATTTTATGGCCAGGTAAACTCCATGAAATCCTGCATTTTAATTTTTTCAATCTGGGGTGTCGGGGTCCATACAATACTAGGTTGTGCAGATTCTGAGCCATTTTTACCCCTGATTGTGCGAGCAATCAGGGTATTGGCACACCTTTTGCACGCAAATATGAGGTTTTGCATGCCTTATGTGCACTTTTCACAGCATTGGGCATGCCATCTATGTTGCTGTGAGAAGTACATGTGCACCTTCCTCACGGTTATCTGAGGGAAAGGTGTGTAGAGAGACGAGGAAAATTTGTCAAAATTTTTGGAAATTTTGTCTATTTCATGATGTTGTTTATGTTGTTGATGTGCTCCTATTTTGATCATAGGATGTTGTGGAGGGAGCGATATTAGCCCAAGATCCACAATGCTTTAGCTGCCGATGGTCAAGTGTGGGAATATTTGGCACGACGGGGTCACCTAAAATTTGTGGAGAATTACCTTCTTCAGTCATAGGATCAACTTTTGCGCTACCTGATCCAGTGTTGTAATAAGCGACGCAAGGTGTTTGTGCTATGTGGGTGTGACCTCACTATTCGTCCTAAGATGGATATATGCTTTGTGATTGGGTTGCTGCCTTAGGGTGAGGCACTTCAGTATCCACTTCCTTCTGGGAGGGTGGATGTTAATCGGTTTCAGGTGCCTCACTGCAGCGGGGCACCCCTTACGAAGGGGTGCATAGCTATTTCCACGCTAACAGATTTGGATGAGCAGTGTTCTTTGGTGGCTATTGTGCGACTGGTGGGGTCGTCTGCTCCTCATCAAGCATCGGATTGATAGGTTGATGTCCTACGCTAGTTGAGGGCTAAACATTTTTTCGACTTTGCTCGTTTATGTTGTGACGAGATGTTGGCACAAATTTACAAGGTCCGAGATGGATCGAATTTGTTTGCCTATGCTAGCATTTTATTCAGCATTATGTACGAGTGGGTGGTGCTACTGAGATCGGTGGTGGCGATGCCTGCTGGGGGGCCACAAGAGCCTTGCATGAGGAGGTGGGCTCTTATGATGCCTCGAGGAGGTGGGGGTAGGGTGGCGCGTTACTGGAACGCCACCACACAGGCTTGGTTTGAGGCCAACCCACATATTTTCCTACCATTCCTTATGCAGAGATGGACTTTCGGGGGGATCAAGACATGGGTCTTCCTACTGGCTACGCTTGGGGGCCAGCATGTATTTATTTTACACTTTCTGCAATTATTTGAGAATTTATGGTTATATGTGTATTATTATGACACTAACATAGTTTTGGTTACTCTTGCATATGTTGGAGAGGTTGGTCACCCTATGGCTCGGTTGGTTGGGCATGATCCTATTCGGAGACCTCGGGGAGGTCTTGGGGGCTGGGAGGAGTTCTTGCATAGCCTCACAGTGGGGCACTCGGTGGTGAGGCTGGCCCATTGGGGGAGGGAAGCAGATCAGCTGCTGTCGAGATTGTAGCTGAGCGAGCTCTTGCTGATGCAGTAGAGGCTTGTGTTACTGAGCTGACTGAGCGGGTGTCAGTTCTGGAGGATGCCTAGGATCGAGTGGACCGCTTGACCCAAGGGATACCGACTCGAGGATTTTTAGATGACCTTGAGGATGTATGGCTGGAGAACTTGATGGCCCACGAGATATGGCTCGGGAGAGGGGATATCAGCCAGTTTTACGTCAGGTGGCAGTCTCGGTATTTACGACGGCTCTAGTAGTGGTACCAGGAGCGGTAGTTGGTCCAGGTGCCCCTCCTGGGGGAGCACTACCCTAAAGTAATTTTTTACACGGGGAAAGCACACATTATGAGGATGCTTCCCCTATTTTTGAAAAAATATATGTGTATCTTTTTGGGCTAACCGATGGGTCAGAGACACTATTTTTTGTACTCATACACATACATTTTTATATCTATATGAGAGATATTTTTTGCGGCTCTACATGGTGTGCCCCGTGTTTTTGCTTATGGATTATTTTATGTTGATGGATATATATGTTTTATATGTTTTTGTTTTTTATGTATAATGGTTTATCTGAGATGCATTCCAGTTTAGAATATTGTTAGCTATGCGATCAGCTGTTTGGTTTTGACTCCTTGATACATGTGTGAATGTAATGTAGTCAAATTTTCTCCTTAATCTTTTTGCATGCAAATATTTTCTAAATAGATGTGAATCTCGTATCTCAAATTTTTGGTATAATTGTGACACTAATAACTGGGAATCAATGTAGATATTAATATGGTGTATGGCCCAATGGAGGGCATCGCACATAAGTCCTATAACGATGTCATATTCTTCCTAATTGTTTGTTACTGAACCGATGCACACCCCATTGGCGTAGAGTGCGATCGATTAGGGTGATAGAAAACCTAGGCCTCTGCTACTAAAATTTGAGTCCATCTTGATGCTCCATCAGAAAATCCGAAGTAAGGGTCAGGTTGGTAATCCATTGTGACACTCGAGAACGTTTTGTAACAAGTATTTTCATCAAAAATTTAAAGTGGTTGTGTTTGTCTACGTTGACTCTAGGGTAGGGCCTTCTTGGCCCTTATGAGTAGAATTTCTTGAGGTAAAGGCCATTTACGGGGTGGTTGAATCATGTCCCCTCTGGTTTAGTCAAGATGTATGCCCCCTGGTGGAGGCAATGTTTTATGATGTAGGGTCCTTTCCACAAAGTTTCAAACTTTCTTGGCCCTAGGGATTCTTTTGCGACATCGTAGCGAAGGAATAATTATCCCTAGGTGAATAAGCGTGGTTTGATGTGGCGGTCGAACAATGATTTTACCCTTTTCTTGTGGGCCTCATTGTTTTGCAGTGAGTTTCGTCGACGAGCTCTAGTTGTACTAGGCATTGTTCTATAGGCTAGGTATCATCGAGGAGTTTGATGGCGACATGTAAATATGGGATTTCACATTCTATGGGAATCACGAATTCAACCCTGTATACCAAGTGGACGGGAGTGAAACCAGTGGATTTCTTCATAGTGGTGCAGTATGCCCACAGGGAGGAGAAGAGCATATGGTACCAGTTGGTTTTATGGTTATTCACCCTGTGTTGTAACATCATTTTGAGGACTTTGTTTATAGCTTCTACTTATCCATTGGATTGAGGGTAGTATGGTGAAGAGAATTCATGGTTGAATCTGAGGTGGTTAGATAGCTCCTCGAAAATTTTGTTCTCAAAGTGCTTCCCATGGTCAGAGTCTAACTCCTTGGGAACGCCGAACCGGGCAATCACATGGTTGAATAGAAATTGGGCGGTGGTTTCTGTGGTGTTGTTGTATGTGGGCATGGATTCCACCCACTTGGTGAAATAATTGACAGCCACTATGATGTATTTATGATTGTTGGACAATGTAGGGTTGCAAGTCATGAAGTCGAATCTCCATTTACAAAAGGGGCCAGCGATGATGACGGGGTGCATAGGAGCTGTAGGGGCTATTGCCTTATGAGTGAAGCACTGGCATCGCTCACATCTCTTGATTGCTATAATGCAATTATGAAATAGGGAGGGCTAGAAATATCCTACCCATACGGATTTTTGGGTGGTGGCTGTCGTAAGCTCCTCCGTGGTAGTCATTAAGGGCTTGTTCCACTTGGTCGTGAGTGAGGAATTAACGTAAAATGGTGTTGATTCCCTGTCGGTACAAAAAATCACCCATGAGGAGATATCAGGGGGCCTGATGGCATATTCACCGACGGTCATCTCGAGTGAGATGAGGTTTGAACTTTTGAGTTCATAGGAATATCATAATGTCTCTGTAGCAAGGGTTGTTAGTTGCTACAAAGAAGAGATGCACGTCTGGGAGTGAATCATTTACTGGTGATCCCTTGGTATCTCTTGGGAGGTCCGTAACAAATTCTGCTAAGATAAGCGCCTTTTTGCTTTTAGGGGAGGAAAAATGTAAGTCATATTCTTGGAGAATGACTATCCAGCAGGTGTACTTATGGTTCATTAGGTGGCGTGTGAGAAAATATTTGATGGGATTAATATCTCTGATGACCGTAGTGGTTTTTAAGATGATGTAGTGGTGAAGCTTCTGGACTACATGTATTAATGCTATGGAAAAATTTTCTTTAGGCTCATATCTTAATGTTGGGCTCACTAAGGTTTTATTGATGTAATAAATTACATGCTCCTTCCCATCCAGGCCTTCCTAGATCAAAAATCTAGCCAAGGAAGACTCGGAAGCTAATAGATACAAGATGTAATCTTTGTCATAGTTTGGGGGACTGATGAGTGGTGCTGAAGACAATGTTTCTTTCAGTGCATCGAAAGCTTGTTGGGCATGATCATCCCATTTGAATGGGATGTCCTGGTGAAGGAGGCACAGGAACCCTTGAGCACAAATGGCATAATCTGGGACGAAGCATCTCAGAAAATTGGCCTTCCCTTGTAGGCTTTGCAGTTGCTTGAGGGTTCGAGGTGGAGGTACCTCTTTGATGGATTGGACCTTGAGGGGGTCCACACGAATCCCTTGCTGGGACATGATAAAACTTAAGAATATACTTGCTGTGACACAAAAGACACACTTGAGAGGGTTCAACTGTAGGTTTTATTGACGTCATCATTGGAATACCAATCGCAGATCCTCATGATGGTCTGAGCGCTTCTTGGAGCAGATGGTTAAGTTGTCGAAGTAAGAGAGGACAAGGTGTGCCAAGTCATTAAATATATAATTCATGGTCCTATAGAAGGTGGCTTTGGAATTTTTAGGCCAAATGGCATTACCTTGTATGTTAATGTGCTCCAGAGGGTGGTGAATGCGCTTTTGTACCAGTCTGTTTGGTGGATTTAAATCTGGTTGTACCTAGAGAATCCATCCATAAAGGAGAGAGCACCATGACCCACACAAGAATATATGACTTGGTTGATGAATGGGGTGGGATAATCATCCTTGCGACAAGATTTTTTCAAACCTCAAAAATCGGTGCAAACGCGTACGGTGCGCTATTTTTTCATTAAGGAATAGGGTTGGAAACCTAAGATGTGTAAGCAATAGGGTTAGATAAACCCAAATTTATGAAGCTTGTTGATTTCTCGTTTTATTACTTCTGCCTTTGATGGGTGCAGTTGATGATGTTTCTAGTGCACTAGAGGTAGGTCAGGCCAAGTGTCAGTATGGTGCTCTACGATAGTGGGACTAAGCCCAAGCATTTCCAAGTAGTCCCACACAAATATATCTTGATACTCTTGTAGAAATTGGGTATAAGAGGTTGTTTCTTTTGAAGAGCATGTTGTCCTGAGTGACATTTCTTATAGCTTACCAGGGTTTTGGGATATGTTCACCATGATAGTAGGTGAGATGTTTGACATATTTCCTTCCTTGAACGCATTGAGCACCGAGATAGGATTCTTGAACCAATCGACTTTCCCTGATGGAAGGAAATATTTTTATTCGATCGCATAGATCTCTTGTTCTTCTATCTTGTCAGGACTGGACATTTTCTTGGGGATAAAAATTGAACGGTGATGCATTGCATCCCATGGATAATCTAGCTTCAACATGGCTTCTAGGATGTCCTCATCTGAATGAAGTAGGTATCCTAAGGGGGATTGATCCTATGCAAGGTTATGCTGAAGAGGTTCAATCCGCATGGAGATAGGTTAGAGACACGAGATGGATTCCATAATCAATGTGGTGGAACTAGACGCGGTCGAAAGAGTGTAGACATATTGGGTTTACACTGTCGTAGGAATAACTACTCTCGTAGTTGCACCTAACTCGACACCTATGGCAGATGAGCAGACAACTCGAGTCATAGTTCCAATACATGATGATATGAATTGTATATGGTGTATTGTGTCGTCAGAGTTTGGTGGGGGAAGAATATCCATGATGAGAGTTTGCATGAGCACAAGGTTGGGTCCCCTGTTAGGATGGTCAATTTCCTGTTGGTGAAAATTGTGCCTGGTGTAGAAGTGCCTGGATGTTTCCATTAGCAGGCATGCCTCTAGTTCGTGGTTCTGGCCAATGAAAATGGTGCATGGTACCACTGTGCCAATTGAGTAGATTGTGTGGGAATCAAAACTAGTTTTTGTTCTGCTTGTGGACGCTTGAAAGGATCTCTTGTAGAAGATGAGGTATTCTCCTTCCATTTCCATGTCATTGGCTTGGGTGTATCTAACTCTTTCGGGGAGTGTAGACTTAACACTGCTCTTGCCACCCTTAGCTTGCAGAGATGCTCACACTTAATTGTATGATGAAAGTGTGAAAAAATCCGTAAATAAGTACGTGTGATATTCTCTTGGTTAGAGAGAAGTTTTTGTGGGAAAGAAGAGACTGTGCAAAAATTGTTTGCGAGGGGCTTCATTTCTTTGCACTGATTGACCCGGTGGTCAATCAGGTCACATAGTCCACATGTTATCCTAGGTTAGGCCTAGGTCATGCTTTGTTGGTGTTCCATACCATTTTTTCCCATCACGCAGATGTGGGTGCGGGGTTGCTTGCCTAGGGGTGATATAATTTCTATCATTTAAGGAGATCATCCTCTTTCTTCTCTAATGTGTGAATCATATCGATTAGGGGATGAACTTACTGGATATAGGTACAAGGCTATCCACAGTGATTGCCTTGAAATAATGGGGAAAATAGCCTATATATGGGGTGCCCATTGTGCATATTTTGTGGCCTAACGGGGTACCAGCATTGTAACGTTGCCAAATCAGGGCAAGTGGCAGCCACATGATTGGTTGTTTTACATAACCCAAATATTGGTTTTCTTTGTGGAGAGCAGTTCGGGGTAACTAAGGGTTCCCTGAATGGTCCCTTTTCAGCTGACAAAAAGAGGATGGATCTACTCATCACATCTTCTTTTGTTGTCAAGCTATTCATGGATTCCAAGTCTTTTCCATCCTTTTGTGAGAGGCAGACTATGGTTGATTGTATACAAGCTAGTGTTGCACGAAATCTAGGTATGTAGCGACAATGGTGCACCCGGTGATTTTCACCACATATCTGACATCAATACTGGATGTCCATGTTATTGCGATATACTATATGAACTTGGTACCATCGCTGGAACATTTCCAAAGCTAGGCAATCAACGATGAAATGATCGAGCTCATCACAGAGTACACAACGCTTGATGGGAGAAGGGGGCATTGATGGGATTCTTTCAAGTGACTGTCTTTCTTCCTGTAGGTACACGATGGTGCGAGGTTCATCTAAATATGACTGGGTTGAGGGATCCTCTTGATAGGGTCACTCGATGGTGTGTAAGGCATCCCTATATCGCGATATTTCTGGGCAATGATGGGTATAGTTCCCATAATTGCTGCAGATAGCACATGCGTGATTGGTATGCAATGCTTTGCATTTACTTTTGATGGCAGGTTCCCTAGAGCTAAGGAGTGGTTTTAATTTCTCTAGCTCTGGGAAGATGTGCGTAGGGTGACCTACTACGTCACATATGGTGCAACCTGGTGATTCCCATTACGTGGCAGGAGTCTCCACCCTCTTTCCTCTCTCAGTTTTCTTAGTCGTAATAATACATTTTTCAATGATAATTTCCTTTGAAGGGATATTTTCAACAGTTTCTTGAATGGGTGTGGCCTCTTCGAGATTGAGGGGCTTTAACCCTGTGGCGGTGATGTGCATGGATGCCATCCCAGTAGGTGGAATGAGGTACCAAAATAGTATTGCAAAAGATATTTTTGGTAACACCATTGTTTCCAAGACCTCTTGGGATACGAAACCAGCTGGGGGGTAGATGAAAGGGGTCTAGGAAGTGGCATAGGCTAGAGATCTTGTCATGGTCGAGGACTCAGTGTCATTACTTCTCGTGTCTGTGTCCTGACTATATTCAGTGCTTGATGTTGACATCATGCACACTAGAGCCCCTGTGACATCAGATGATGACTCAGGTATAATAGGGGGATCTGTTAGGAATGATCCTAGGATGGACGATGGTTTGAACTGGCCGAGGCCATACTCTTGGTACTATGAAAGCACATCTACAGATGTGCCTATGTAGGGTAGAATGACATCAAGATTTTTCAGGGGCTACTTTTCGCTATGCGTCAATTGGTCGACAGTGATGATGCGGTCCTCATGGGGGAACATCATAGTTTGAAAGATGGAGGAGGCGATGGTTGACATGGCGTACATATAACTCCGACCAAGGAGTATATTTTAGTTCAACTAGGCATCCAAGACTTCAATGTCTATAAGGACTATCTTTCGGGCTAAGTAGACCTGGACGTTTTGGTTGAGGCCGACAGGGGCCGAAGGGCGACCATCTTATGATATTAGTGTGATGTCTGATGTCTTTAGTTTCGGTGATCCTAACTTCTCCCAAACATTCTTTGACATGATGCATGTGGATGCACCTTCATGAATGATACATCGGTGAATGGAAATGTTTTGGACCGACACTGGTATCTAGAAGGCGACCATTGAAGGAACCCTAGGGTTGGCTTTATCTAAATCAAAATCCATTAGGCGTGTATTGGCAGGGTCGATAGCGCCTAACGCAGAAAGAAAGGCTTTCCGCTGCTTTGGGAATGACTATAATACCTCCAAAGCTGACATAGCAGTGGGAGATTAAGCTAGATCATCCATAATTCTATATTAATGGGCTTCTTTGGAATATTTTCCTTCTTTCCCAGTTGGTCCCTTAGCCATATTTGGAAAAGTTTCAATAGGCATCTTTGATATGGTGAAAGGTGTTGTTGGTGCACTGGTACTAGCCCCTAACGCGTTGGTGTCTGTTTGGGTGTCGTAATTTCAATTCCATGTTTGAAAAAACATTTCCTTGCCAGTCATGTAGAATTTGTGGATGTTTTTTTTGGAGTCGTCGAGAGTTTTTTGCTGTGTGCTAACTATCCCTTAATGGTGGAAAGGCTCCTACATGACTTCTATTTGCTGGGAGGATCCCCTTGCCCATGGTTACTTTGTATCTTCTTCAGCTCAGGGAGGTCGAGATAATGGTGAGTGCAATGGCCGTACTCACCACAGATCGAACAAGAGTGGTTTGGTCGAAGAGGTGGCCTTTTGTTCTGCCTTTGGGAGTTGCTTAGCTCCTAGTTTTGATTTCGGTTAGAGTTTCCTCTAGCCTGAGATTGCAAAGGAAATTGTTGATTTTTGCTCCCCTATCTGAGATTTCCTTTAGGCTTGTGTTTTCCTTTTTTATTAACCGCTTTAGGAGGATATTTTGGATTTTCATGGTTATATGGTTGGCATGGTTGGTTCTAGGAAGGTTTCACAAAGTTCACTTGTGCATTATTCTGCATGGGTGGGTCTTGTGCTGGGGACCGCGTATAATACAGTCCCTGGTTTGTAAATAGCAGTTGGGGGGAGCTCTTCTGTTGGCATGTCTATCTGTGTACTGGATCCCCTGTGCCAGAGGATAGGGTCCTCCATGATGATGGTAATACGACGACGCCCTATTGGTCAAATTTTATGGAGGTATGTGATGACTTTGGTAGCCCGGTTGTGGTACGTTCTGGGTAGAATCATACGTGTAACCAGGGTATTGCATGCTAATACTTGGGTGACTTTGGGTAAATGACCCAATTAAACTATTTGCAGAGTTCGACGCACCTAGAAATTCTTTGTAAGTTTGGAGGTGCAGGGCATTCGACAGGATATTGTAAATATACCCTAATTGTGTATAAGATAGCTCGAGTTGTTGGGCCTTACTGATGGTGTCCTCTTCAGATATGGGTTTTTGTTGCACCACATATTTAGAAATCTCCGTGGTGAGAGTTTTCAGGAAAAGGTCTAACAGTCGATGGTAGAGTTTGGATTTGCACAAACTACAATGTCATTGCCATTCGTGAATATGGTCTTAGACATGGACGACAGGGGTTTGCCTAAAGTGGGTCAGTAAATCCATTCCAAAATCGTGGTGGATGGGTAACTGAAAATAGGTCAGGAATGCAGTGGTGAGGGCACTAAAGGTTCCATGTGTAGCAGAGGGTTTCTCCACATACCATTTCATTGCCACTCCCGTTATATTGCGTTGAAATAGTCTTAGACGAATAGTATCATCAACGATGTTGTTCGACAAACACCACAAGTGGAAATTCATAAAATGATTTTCGGGGTCTTCTACTTGCTTTCCTTAAAACTTTGGAATGTCCGAAGGGAGCTTTATGGGCATGGGAGGCCATATGGGGTTGTGTGAAATGGGGTCGTTTTTCAACTTGGTTAAATCTGGTAGATTTAACGAAGCTAGAAAAGGTGACTGCGAGGTTGTAGTCACAGCGAATTGTGAAAAAGAAAGTGTTCTGGTTAGGAATAGGGTTTTTCTACGACGTACCATGCTATGCATTCAACTGGCTTCCCGAATGGGTAGCACTCCTTTGCCCTCTAGGGGTTTTGGGGGGAGTGGTGTGTGGTGACCCTGTGGGAGTGTTCACTGGTGCGACATTGGGCGACCGAATAGGGCTCCCAAATAAAGATGCACCAATAAAGGATGAACCAATAATGGTGGTCGTGTTTTGTGTTTGTTGCCTAAATGGCGAAATACATGGAACCCCTCCCGGTAATGGGGGAGGTCCAAAGGACATCTATATAGACACGGTCCTGTTGGGTTCATTCTGGAATCGACTAGGTATGGATTTGGAGATATTTGAGAGGATAAAGATTATAATCAAAGAAAAATTCTGATCACATACATAAACAAAGTAAAAATAAAATAGATTTTCCCTTTACATTAATATTATGTGATCAGTCAATAAAATAATATGGTTTTTTGTTTTTTTAGTATGATACTCAAATCTTAGAAGACCTAATCGTGCTCATACGCTTAAATATAACTGGCCCTTGAGAAGATATCTTGCAAATGCTGGCACAACGTCGTGAAGGAACTGGTGATGCCCACAATATACTGAAGAAAATCCACCAAGGTAAGGGTAGAGGATCTAGTGCTTGCCTGCACCATCACCTATAGGGAAAGGATGACCTAATTTTGGCTGCTAAGCACCACTGTCCCACGTGAGCGTTCGAGTCTTGGGCTTCTTGGTAGTTCAGCTAACGGTACCAAGTATCAGCTGGGTTAGGTAGCCCCAACTGATACCACACACATTGCGCTTAAGCCTAACCCCCTCTAAATTAGGTCTCTTCCGTGCTCAGGTTTTCTTTTCCATGGGACGATAGGTGGATTTCAAAGTTCCCTAAACAATCAAATTCAATGTTTCAAGATGAATAATGATCAAGGTGTCTTATTGGATGCCTACCCTCTTGATCCTAACTTAGACTATAAATTATTTTGTGGCCCTTGTGTGGAGAATTTAGTGAGTTTTGTTAGGTTAGTTTTAGGTTTCCTTGCTTTTCTTAGGATGTGGATGTGTGTGAGAAAAAATTGAACAAGCACATAGTTTGAACATGTGGATATGCAATGATCCTTTTCAAAATCCCCTATTTAAACTGTGTTCTATTGTTCCTTGCTCAAAATAAAAACATGCGCGGATATGGGCCGCTTTCAATTTTTCTTAGTTAATCTATGTGATCAATTATAGGGAGATGGTGAGTTGTGAATAAAGAGTGTTCATATGCTTGCCTGGATCACTGGAGGGTGAAAAGGTAGCAAATATTACTTTCTCTTTTATCGATAATTCGATCCTGGTCCTAAAATCCTAGTGAAAAAATTGAACTAAACTAATGGCTTTTACATTAGAAAAAGAACTAGCTAAGCATGCGTGGACTTGGGCCAATTAATTTAGCTAATTACCTAGGTGTTTTGGTACCTAAAATTGAAAAACATAAATTTTTTCGGAATGCAAGTTAATTTCCCTCCTACTTAAACTTTGTGTTAATTTTGCAAAAATCAACTTGAACAAAAAATACCATCAAAAACTACTAGAAGCAGCTAAAAGTGAGTTGTAACAAGTTGCGAGGCACCTTAACCAGTGCTGGCAGATGTATTATGGGCTTCCAGTCACTTTTACATGTAGGAAAAGATGGAAATATTGGAGAAAATTTCACTTCTGTTTTTTGCACGCAAAGGGTTGATATAGGTGTCATTTCTGCACACAGGTCACTTCTGAACGCGCAGTGGGGGCATGCATGTCTACGAGGAATGCAAAAAAATTTCTTGTAGAATAATTTTTTGGAGCTCTTCTGCTTCAGTCTGTCACTAGGGATGAACCAGGAAATGAAGGAGAGAAAGAGGGAAATTCCAACCCAACTCTACAGCAAAGATAGAGGTCTCTGCAAAAAGGCACAACTACATAAACTTGGAAATAAAATTTAGTGGAGTCGCCAATCTTATGCTAGTGTGTTTGGTGCACAAATGTACGGAATCAAACCAACTAAAGGGGGGTGCTTTTTCCCTCTTAAGTTATTGGTCACAGGCAGAAAATAGATCGAGTCAAGCAAGTTAGTGGAACATGCTAAAACACAAACATACTAGATAGAGAAAAAGCATGCATATTCAAACATAAAAAGTAACCTAAAACTAAAAAAAATAACACAGAAGCTCTAAATAGAGTCAAATGACTTCAATAATATAAATGGTGGCTCTTGCTCCCCTCTTATTGAGTGCTGGTAGGAAATGAGGATGAAACATTAACCCACTTGCCAAGGGGCCCTTGGAACTAGGGGTTCTCAATCCCAATGGAAGGATGTCTTTACTTCCGAGCTGCCTTATCGCAAAGTCTCCCTCTCTCTGCTATGGTGGACTGGAGTTGTTGGATGGCCAACAACTGAGTCCCCTGTATCTCTGCTCCAGATCACACACTGCTGGTATTTCTTGGGGAAATTCTGGCTAGCATAACAATGTGCTCTTCTGTTTTTCATCTCTTGGTGGCCTTTTATAGGAGAATTCAAGTCCTCCTTCCTTCTCTTGGTACATTGTGGAAAGTGACCCAAGAGAGGAGGGTGGTTCCATTGTGTGCCAAATTTATTCCATTGTGTGCTCCCTTTATGTCCTAAGGAGGCTTGGGCGACTGTCCTTAGGTGGCCTCTAGTGTGGGATCAATGTCCTGGAGTGTGCCTTGTGGTACCGGAAAGTATCTTCCATCACTCCCAGGATTGCGCGTTTTTTTGAGTAAAAGGCACGCAAAGGCGCGTTTATCAAATAATTTTGCGCGCAAAGGCACATTTAACTGGTTCTTCTTCTACGCAATTTGATTTTTCCTTTCAGACCTTAGATATTTTTAAACAATTTTAGATTCCCTAATGTCTCTCAGCCCTGTAAATCCTTCTACCTGACTTTAAATAATGTCACCTTTGCTTGTACGATTTTCCAATGATAACATACATATAAATAAATGTGGTATTCTAACATAAATGTATCATATGTTCACCATTTTCAGTTTACACGCATGTTGAACAAAATTTTTGATAATATCATGGTCCAAGGTTCAGGTTCTGGAAATCAAGATGATATTTTGGGAAATGTTAGTGTTTTTTAAGAGTTCATGATGTTGATGTACAATTATTATTATATTATTATATAGGTATCATGAGGACATATTTTTAAAATAAATAATAAGGTGTACACATGTATACAATTAAATGTTAACATATTCTGCTTTCGTCTGATGTTTTTGAAATGGTGTCATCCTCTTCTTCCCTGTTAGGAGATGTGTCATCACAAGTATTCAATTTTCACTTATGTTTCAAGTTATATATTGAAGTGAACGTTTCATTAAAAAATAAGATAGAGATTGAGTTATTTTACTGCTTTAAAATTTTTGAATTTTAGGTTTGCGGAGATAATTTATGTTCTCCAAGGACTTTGGCGATGGCGTCGACGATGGGGATAGGAAAATCCAAACAATTTGAAGAAGATTTATAACATTTTTTTTATAAATTGCATGATTTTATGCATTTTCATGTGAAAAATTTTAAAATTTGAAGATATATACTTGTACATGTATATTGTATAGTTTGTCAAGGAGGGTGCAATGTTGGGTGAAACCAGACAGGGACAATGGAGGGGGAACTAGATGAGGTATTACATGAAATTTTAATTATTATTTTTTCATTTTGTTTTTTTATGAAACTACATTCTCATTTAATTTAAAAGTTCATTAAATTTTAATTTTAATGTACATAAATTTCTTATACATGTATATATATGAAATTACACACATTGTGCAGGTCCCCCATTCTTCAAATGAGAGCACAAGGAGGCTATAGGAAAATATATCTCAGCCAGATTCAATAAATTGACGCGACATTTTATTTGACAACCTTTTTATAGTACATGTTATATTTATTTTTCTATAACCTGGCACAACATTTTATTTCACAGTCTTTTTATATAGTACATGTTATATTTACTTTTATTGAATGATATAAATTTTGGACATATCTTAAACCTATGTATGCTAATTTTTATTTTATGTACAATTTTCATGATGCATGGTTTAATGCTTAAAACTTGGTTTTACATATCTAATCTCATGAATATGTAGCAATGATTCAAGTAAGTTTGCATAAATAGTCAGGTACATTTTGCATGATCATGTTGTTATAATGTTAGTAGATGATTCTTATGTTTTTTATAAAGTTTTTTTGTCACTTTTTCTTTAAAATGAATCTATTGAAATTGAAAATTACAAAACACATGTGGTACATTATGAATTTGAACATGAATCATAAATAATTAGGTGTAGATGTCTATTAAAGGTGATAAATATTTAGGTACATTTTGCATGATCATGTCAGAAAAAAATCATAGATGGTTTTACATATTTAAGTTTTTGACTATGTACAACAATGATTCAAGTAAATTGGCATTTAGTTGGTATATTTTGCATGATCATGTTGTTAAAATGATAGTAGATGATTCTTGTGTTTTGTTTAAATTTGTTTTGTCACTCAAGTTATTTAAAATGAATCTATTGAAATTGAAAATAACAAAACACATGTGGTGTAGATGGCTATTAAAGGTGATAATTAGGTACATTTCACATGATCATGTCATAAAACAATCATAGATCTGGTTTTACATATTTAAGTTCATGAATATGTAGCAATGATTCAAGTAAATTTTCATTTAGTTGGTACATTTTGCATGACTGTGTTGTTATAATGTTAGTAGATTATTTTTATGTTTTGTTTAACCTCTTGCTTTTTCACTTGCTAACTTGTTATATAAAATTAATCTTGATTGAGATTGCAAATTACAAAATACATGTGGTACATTATGCATTTGAACATGAAACTCGTAATTAGGTGTAGATGTCTATTAAAGGTTATAGTTTTAACTTTTAATATAAAGTTGTAAATGAACATGAATAAACATACTATAAAATTGCATTATAGAACATGACCATACAATTTGCATGATGTGTTGTGAAATGTCTAAAAACAATCATAAAATTTTAGGTACATAGATATCTAAAACAATCATAAAATTTTAAAATTTCATATTAAAAAATATGATATACAACATTTTTCATTAATGTACATAGAAATGTTACTATGGATGTTAGTTTATATATAACTTTTAATATAAAACATGGCCCACAATTTTCATTCAATGTATGGTTTGATGCTTTTAAAGGTTTCACATATTTCAGTTCATGAATATATGTAACAATGAATGTAAATTTGTATTTAGTTGGTACATTTTTCATTCAATCATTAGATTATAGTTTGTTAGTATATGATTCTTAGGTTTTGTTTGAAGTTTTGTCAATTTATTTAAAATTTGAATCTAGTAAAACTGGAAATTAAAAAACATGGTACACATTTTGCATTTGAATGAATCTTATAATTTGTTGTAGATGTCTAAAACAATCATAACTTAAAATTGCATTATAAAATATGCTAGATACATACATTTTGCATTCATGACATTGAATTAACCAATGTATTAAAAATTGTATTAATGAATGATTTCATTTAAGAGGTCATAGAATGTATGTACATGTATAAATTTCTTGTCGTGCATGAAGACATAATATCAATAGAATCAAATCCTCAATACACTTGTACATAACAGGAAATATACACGTAAATTTTTATCTCAATACATTATTAAGAATGTACAACTTAAGAGTGCACAAAAAGAAAGGCTAACAATGTACTTGAACTCTACGTTCTCAAAGATGAATCCAAGGAGATGAAATTGTTGGCCAGTTCAATGAAAAAAATTCTAATGGAATGTCATCCTCAATGATATGTTCATGGTCAGCTTTTGACATTCTCCATTTCTTAACTTTCAATTTTTCTTTGATTGAACTTCTATCAACTTTATGCACGTTGCAAACACCAAGTGAATATATTGGAAACTTATGACATCGGGTTGATAGTCTGGAAAGTAATAAATACTCTCACTTTCATGAGTTTGTTTTAAAAAAATAATATTTTAGTATACTAGACCCTCTTTCATATATCAACCTGTTATCATCATAGTCTTCCAATAGTTTCATGTTTTATTCAGTGCACCGCATCAAATTATACTTGACATTTTCTAGGTTGTTAGCAGGTGCAACTACAACAAAAACATCTCCTGCAAACAAAAAAAAAGTGTAAATTCATATCATAATTAACATGAATTAATAAATTTAAAATTAGCATGGACTTTATTTTATTATCTATTTCTAGAGATATCTATCATTTGAAATCAATTGAAATGTTACCTTCTATAACAATATTAGAAACCTGATCACCTTAAAATGCTACTATAGTCTCCTCTGATTCCATCTCTTCAACGTTTGCAACTGAATTTCCCTACTTTGTATTTAGTTTTGTATGTTTCCAATATTTTACATACATATTGTTTTCACAAAAATAATTGGATTTTGTGTCCTCTATGCAAACAAGACAAAAACAATAACCTTTTCTTTTATCAAATGCAAACACATTGCAATACTCATTTGTTTTAATTGAATGAAATTTTAGAGTCCCTTTTACTGTTTTGGTGTCATATGAAATTGATCTATATACATATTGGACTCCAATATGCCAAAAAAACCTATATGGAAAATTCAAACAAGAATACAAATATGTTATTTGAAATACAATTTATATATAAAAGATAATCATTGTGAATTAAATAATGTTTAAAATTAAAAAATTAATAAAACATAGATCATATATTAAAGTTCTATATATATGCAAAGTAATTTGTATATATGTACATTTAAAGTCATACTTCCATTGATGGGTGTTGGAAATACTGAGGGGGAGCGAATCAGTATTCCTTTCAATTAGTATCAGTATTAATATTTCATAGCATTAGTTAATCTTCAATTATTATCAGTGTTTGTACAATGACAGTAGTAAACAAAAGTAACACAAATGCACATTGTTTTTAAGGTGAAAACCCCCTCTGGGACAAAAACCACCTAAATTGTTTTCTAATAATTCTTTAATATTCAACTCCAATTGATAATAAAGCTCCAACTTCCTAGAATCTAGAAAAGAATTCTTCTCCAGCTCCCACTAAATGGACGCTCCAACACCTGAGATTTTTTAGTAGTCAAATGAACATATGCCCCAACACCCAATGATCTACAACTCACCTTAACACCACCCTACCACCCTATAGAATAATAAAAGAAGAATTGACTCCTGTACCAAGGAAAATGGTCCACTTTAAAATGATATAGAATGATGTAGAAGAAGAAGACACACTAGACCATAACCCCAAATATGACACAAATACCTAATGATGATTCTAGACCTCCTGACATTGCCTCTTCAATTCTTGGAAGATAGAAACTCGTACAAATTTTACAATGATTCTTTTACAATGACTCAGTATAATGATACCTTTATAATGACTGTATGCATTGTTGCCCACATGAAGACTTCATGTGGTGAACTTCTTCTTGTTGTTCTACACCTTGATTGTTTCTCTTGTCATGCTACCTTTTATCACTCTTCATAACATTAGATCATGCATTGAGAATTATCTTGATGAATATATAATACCTGCAAAAATTATTCAAGGAAATACCCATCACATGATAATAGAAAAACTTACCTCATCTTGCAGAGCATATTTTAGTGTTAAACAAAAAAAAACAAATTAGAATATGAAAAACCTAATGCAATTAAGATATGAACATGCATATATAGAATATACTTACATGGGGCTTACCTATGCTTCACCTTTCTTTGCTTTTTTTCCCTATAAATTTTGGTCCTTTGCAGCCCTTGACAACACATGATCTAGCTTTTTCTTTCCTTCTAGGAGCTCGATATTGAATCTAGTGTATATATGTTATTTTAGATCCCAAATATGTGATTTTAGGTCATATAGTATTCCTCTGTGTCTTCGTTCCAATGCCATAGGTCTGACCCAATTTGGATTCTTCAAGACAAAGTTATGCCCAATCTCTCACAATGACCTAGTTATGGACTGGTTTAGTAGAGCGAACTTGTACGACATACCAAATGTCACTGTTTCCTCACTCAGCTCTAAACTTGATATACATAAAACTAAATTCCATGCTCTATCTACCACTTTTAACAAAATTCCAATCCAATACTCAGAGAGAGAGAGTGATGATGATTTTCCCAAGGTCACCTCTTTTAGATGAAGTTCAAGAGCCTACAAAAACCCTAACTTCCACAGATTATATCTTCGAAAATATTGTGCACCATGATCTGAAAGTTTTACAAGAGGTTCCTCAAGATTTCAGATTCACCATTAGATTCTGAACCTTCGTATAAACAAATTTATAGTGAAAATTTCACAATGGCCTGTTTCAAGTAGCGAAATCTCTACATGAGGAGGATATGAGAATCACAATTTATATAAATTCCTAGGTTGAGAGGGACTTCAACAAGTGAACGTGGGAGGGATTTTAGGAGCTTAAAAATTATTAATAATTTATTTTTAAATGACCACAATGAATTATTAGTGTCATGCCACAACCCCATGGGGTTTTAGCCCACACACTGGGGCTACTAACTTCAAACATAAATATCTCTCAAACCATGAAGAATTACTTGGTGTGCCATATATCAATGGAAACATCTCAAAAAGTAGAAACCATTAAAAATATCATTGACTCGGAATATAGTAATTTGGTAGGAAAAAATTACCATGCAATATCGAGGTAGCCCCTAGTGCTACTTGGGTTGACATCAATGACAACCAATGATCAAAACTATCCCCCTTGGCATTGATGGAAACACAAGTACTCCACCTGTGATCATGAAAACTCTTCCTACAACATTCTCTCCCCTTTTGACATCAATGGCAAAGGGTAACTCCCCCTGAAACACAACCATCCTACAAACCTATACACACTTCCACTCCCCCTTTATATTTTGAATAAGAAAAATCTAATGAGAACTTGGGATAATCCCAAGCTTTTGGGGAAGATATTCAAATGCTTCACGAGGTAAAGGTTTATTGAAGATATCAGTGATTTTTTATTTTGTACAAACATTTTCAAGTTTGATATTCTTTTTAGCGACTTGTTCTCTAACAAAATGATATTTGATTAGAATGTGTTTTGTTTTTGAATGAATGACATGATTCTTGGAGATGATAATGGCACTGGTGTTATCACAGAAGATTGGAATAGGCTCACTGAATTGTACTTGAATATATTGCAAAGTTTGTTTCATCCAAAGGACTTAAGTACAACAAGATGTCGCTGCAATGTATTCTACTTCCACTGTAGATAACGAGATTGAGGTTTGCTTTTTTCTCAACCATGATATGAGACAACCACCTAGATAGAATGCTTATCCACTAGTACTCTTATGATCATCAACACCTCCTGCCCAATCTGCATCTGTAAAGGCTTGAATAATGTGATTGTTACCCTTGGGATACCACATGCCATATTCTATTGTGCCCTTTAGATATCGATGAGTTCTTTTGACGACAATAGTATGTGATTCTTTTGGTGTTGCTTGGAATCTTGCTACTTGTCCAGCTTCTTGCATAACATCTGGCCAGGAGGCTATTACATATAGAAGACTACCAATCATATATCTGTACAACCTCTTATCCACATCCTTAGATGAGTCGCCTATGCTCAATTTGCAACCTATTATCATCGAAGTAAGGATGGGTTTGCAATCTTCCATTTTTAATTTCTTGAGCATTTCCTTGATGTACTTGGCTTGACATATAAATATTCCTTTCTCTTGCTAAGATAGTTTAAGTGCTAAGAAGTATGTCAGCATACCAATTAAAGACATCTTGAACTCACTTTGCATATTTGCAGTAAATTTCTTACTTAGTGGACCATCATTGCTACAAAATATTATATCATCCACATATACATCAACGATTGTTAAATTATCTTTATCTATTTGTACATAAATATTGCTATCAAAAGTACCTTTCTTGAACCCTTGTTGACGTAGATATCCATCAAGATGAGCATAGCATTCTCTGGGAGCCTGCTTGAGACCATATAGAGCCTTTTTTAACCTTCAAACATATTCTTATTTTTTTGATAGTAGAAAAACTTCAGGTTGTTCTATGTAAAACTATTCTTCTAATTCGTCATTAAAAAATTCTAACTTAACATCCATTTGGTAGACTTTGATTTTTCTTGAACATGCATAGGCGAGAAACATTCAGATGGATTCCATTCTAGCAACTAGTGCAAATGTTTCGTTGAAATCAATTCCTTTCACTTGTGCACAGCCTTTGCAAACCAATCTTGCTTTGTTTCTAGTAACCTGTCCATCTTCATTCAATTTGTTCATGAACACACATTTGGTACCAATGACATTTTTATCTTTTTTTCGTGGAACTAATTCCTAGGTGTTACTCTTCTTGATTTGATCCAATTCGTCATTCATAGCTACTAGCAAATGTTCATTCTGGCTTGCTTCCTCAAAACTACTAGGCTCAAAGGTTGCTAGAAAAGCAATGTGAACTTGTTGTGATGAACGAAGCTGTCGACCTTCATTTATGTAACCAATTGTTTGATTTGATGGATGGTTATTTTGAATCCATTCTTTTGTTCTCTTTGGAGGAACTTCTTGTTGTTTTTCCGATATATCTTGATGATCATTATTTACTTCTTCCTGGTTGATAGTTTCTTCTTCTTCTAGAATTTTCACTGTGTCTTTTCAGCCTATGTCTCAAGTTTCAAATATTCTAGATCCTCATCATTATTTGTTAGAACACCATATTCATCAAATGTAACTTTTATGCCCTCCACTATCTGTTTTCGTCTTACATTATAACATTTATAGGACTTTATTTTGCGTGAGTAATAAACAAAGATACCTTCCTCAACACGTGATTCAAACTTACCCAAATTTTGATCTTTTCTTTTGATATAACATTTGCTTCTGAAGATTCTGAAATATTTTATATTAGCCGACTTTCCTTTCCATAATTCATATGGGGTCTTGTTGCAATTATTTCTGAGAAGACTTCCGTCGATAATGAAGATTGTTGTATCAATTGCTTGAACCCAGAAATTTTCATCCAATTTTGCGTCCTCCAACATTGTTCTACCCATTTCCTGTACGGTTTTTTTCTTTCTTTTAGCAAATCCATTTTGCTGAGGTGTTCATGCTGTTGAACATTGTCTTTTTATTCCATTTTCGTCACAGTATTTCTGAAATAATTTGGAAGTGAATTCTCCACCATTATATGATATTAGAAATTTTATTTTCAAATCAGTTTCATTTTCGACCAACTCCTTGTAGATCTTAAAGAACTCAAATGCTTCAGATTTTTTCTTTAGGAAACTCACGGCTATCATCCTGGTATAGTCATCTATGATTAACGTGAAATATAATTCTCCATCTAAGCCTTTTGTTCTCATAGGACCACATAGATCAGTATGAATAAATTCCAATGGATGTGATACAAAGTGTTCTTTTGTTTTAAATTGGAATTTTGTTTGCTTGTCGTGCTGACAGGCCTCACATAGTGTGTTGGAAGGTTTTTAGATTTTTGGCATTTCTCATACTTCTTCCTTTTTTCTTATCTTGACAATATTTTCAAATTTTATGTGACCCATTTGTTTGTGCCATAACCAACTTTCATCTTCTTTATCTAGTAGACATGCTTTAGTTACTTCATCCATAACATATATGTTGTTTGGAGCTCAACTTGTTGTAGCCACAATTTTACCATACCTGCCTTTCCTGATTTCACATTTTGTGGAGTTGAATAGCATTGTGTGTCCTTGATCACACATTTTTCCAACACTGAGAAGATTTTGATTCATGTTTTCAACCAATAGAACAATCTTGTCTAGACATATTTTCTTCCGAGATTGATGGTACCTGATCATATAACATTTGAAGATCCATCATTTCCAAAGGATACGGTTCCATCCTTCTTCTCTTTCAGAGATAAAAATTTCTTTCTATATCCAGTCATATGAGTTGAGAAACCACTATCAACATACCACACATCTTTGTTGTTTTGAGCCTTGAGAGCGAGAGCACAATTATCAGTCTTCTTCTTCTTCCATGTTCGTTCATTCTATGGCTTCGAAGATTCTTCTAGAGGTTTTTCAAGTTTGCAGTCTCTAGCTATGTGTCCAAAGTTTCAACATTTGTAACATTCCATATTATTTCTTAAATGTTCAATCTATTGATGTTTTATTGAGCCCTGGGAGGTTCATATTTGAAATATCTCCTGGAATTATATTGGTTCCTAGGGTACGTGCGACATTCTACAAATTTATGACCAAATTTTCCACATGAATAACAATAGCCGTAAAAAATATGTGGGTACCTGGATGGAAATATTTGTCGAGGAATTGTCTTCCAGGGTTGTTCTTGTATATCTTGTCCAATGAACTCTACATCCATGTTAGATCTCATAGGTTGATTGTATTTTGTTGTAGAAGGTCCTGATTCTTCTTCTTTGTAATCGAGGCTAGTTCTGTTGTTGGAAGATCGTTGATTGTTGATGAGTTCTTCCAATTCCCTTAAGATGTTGTCATAGTTTTGGAAAATGTTTCACTACTTCAATTCCTTACGTAACGAGAATACTTCGGCTTATAATGCTTCCCTTTCTTGGTTTATTTCTTCCAACTTCTTTTGAAGTGACTCTTAAATACATTTTTGTTCTTCAACTTCAATTTTGAGACCTTGAACTTGTTCTTCAAGAGTATTGGAATAGATCTTCTCAGCCTTCAGCTATTTTATAAGCCTAATTTCCTCCTTAGAAAATTATTCTATGGTCAAACCTTCTTCTTCATTGTTTGATACCTCATGTTTATTGTGCTTGGCCATAAACAATAATCTCTTATTGGCTTCTTCTTTGATGTCACTGTCTTCATCGGATGATCAACTATCTTCTTGAGAGAGAGATTTCATTTTGAATCCTTTCTTTTTTCCTTACTTGTTGAATTTCTTAAAGCCTTTATTTCCTTTTGAGTTTCCATCACTTCTTTTCAGACATTTTGCTGTAAAATTCCCAACCTCACCACAACCGAAACATATCAATTGATGTTTACTTTTCAATTTTCCCTTACCAATTTTTAGTTTTCTCATAAAGTAAGCATATTCTCCATCTGAAATACCTTCTTCATCATCTTCCTTTTCCTCACACTTGCAAGTATAGGTATTTTCCTTTGAAGGTTGTTTGTCCTTATTGGTTTTCTTAGATGCAACGAATATAGTTTCTAGATGCGAAGTACCCTATTCTTCATCAAGTCTCATTTTATATGCTATGAGAACTCCATGTAATTCCTCTTTGTTGATTTTTTTCCAGATTTGCACTGTATTCTAAGATCGATACCTTTGGTTTGAATCTCGCTGGTAACGTTCTAAGAATATTTCGTATAATAGTCTTCTCGTCAACGGGCTCTCCCAATTCTTCCAGAGTGTTGGTTATTTCATCAACGTGTTGGAAGTATGCAACAATGTTTCCATCTTCCTTCATTCTGAGTTGCTCAAATTTTGCTCTGTAGATTTGAAGCTTTTCTTCTTTGAAATTTGAGTCACCTGAATTTATAGTCTCAAGCTTGTCCCATACATTTTTGGTGGTTTTACAACCCAAAAACTTATGATAAACAGATTCAATATGTCCAATGATAATAATATTCTTTTATTTTGCATCATTTACCAAATTCTTCATACCGTGTTCATCTGCGGTTGGTGTAAATCCATTTTGAACAGTGTCCCATACTTCTTAACCTTGTGCCAAGAGATAGACCTCCATTATTCCTTTCGAGAGTGTATAATTATTTTCATTGAACAAAGGTACACCACTCTTGGTATGCTCCATGACCTCCTTCCAGCTGTTAAACTTCTATTGAAGGAGCCAAGCTTTGATTCCAATTGTTGGAAGCATTGCGGGGGGGGGGGGGGGGTGAATCAATATTCCTTTTAATTAGTATTATTTATAATCTTTTAGAGCATTAGTTAATCTTCAATTATTATCAGTGTTTGTACAATCATAGCAGTAAACAAAAGGAACACAAATTCACACATTTTTTAAGGTGGAAACCCCCTCTAGGACAAAAGACACCTGAATTATTTTCTAATAATTCTTTAATATTCAACTCCAATTGAAAATAAAGCTCTAACTTCCTAGAATCTAGAAAATCATTCTTCTCCAGCTCCCACTGGATGGACGCTCCAACACCTGACATTTTTCAGTAGTCAACTGAATGGATGCCCCAACACCTAATGAGCTAAAACTCACACTAGCACCACCCTACCACCCTATAGAAAAATAAAAGAATAATGGAATCCCGTACTAGGGAAAATGGTCCACTTTACAATGATATGGAATGATGTAGAAGAAGAAGACACACTAGACCATAACCCCAAATATGACACAAATACCTAATGATGATCTTAGACCTCTCGACACTACCTCTTCAATTCTTGTCAGATAGACACGTGTACAAATTTTACAATGATGCTTTTACAGTGACTCAGTACAATGATACCTTTACAATGACTATATGCAGTGCTACCCACATGAAGATTTCATGTGGTGAAATTCTTGTTGTTATTATACACCTTGATTGTTGCTCTTGTCATACTACCCTTTCTCACTCTTCAGAAAATTAGACCATGCATTGAGTCTTATCTTGATGAATATATAATACCTGCAAAAATTCTTCAAGGAAATACCCATGACATGATAATAGCAAAACTTACCTCATCCTGCAGAGCATATGTCATTGTTAAACAGAAAAAAACAAATTAGAATACAAAGAACCTAATGAAATTAAGATATGAACATGCATATACAAAATATACTTACCTAGAGCCTACCTCTGTTGCACCTTGCTTTTCTTTATTGCCCTATAAAGTTTGGTCCTTTGCAGTCCTTGACAACACATGATTTAGCTTTTTCTTGCCTTCTAGGAGCTTGATATTGTATCTGGTGTATCTTTGTTATTACAAATCCCAAATATGTGATTTTGGGTCCTATAGTATTCCTCTGAGTCTTCTTTCCAATGCTAGAGGTCTGACCCAATTTGGATTCTTAAAGACAAAGTTATGCCCAATCTCTCACAATGACCTAATTATGGACTGGTTCAGTAGAGTGAAGTTGTACGAAATTCCATGTGTCATTGTTTCCTTAATCGACTATGAAATTGATACATAGAAAACTGCATTATGTGCTCTATCTTTCTCTTTTTACAGAATTCCAATCCAATACTCAGGGAGAGAGTTATGAAATTTTTCCCAAGGTCACCCCTTTGAGATGAAGTTCAAGAGCTTGCAAAAACCCTACCTTCCAAAGATCATATCTCCGAAAATATTGTGCAGCATGAACTGAAATTTTTACAGGAGCTTTCTCAGGATTTCATCTTCACCTAATAAAAATTTCCACTTTGGAACCTGTTTTCACTCAGAAAAAGGAGAAAAATCATTTGACATTGTACTAGAGGTTCATGTGTCAAAGATATAGTCATAGAATTCATTTTTCATTACTTGGTTAAGGAAAATTTTGTTTGATATATTGTGGGTTTCTGTGGTGTAGATCTTTAGATACAAAACTCAGAATCTCCACATTCTTCATTTTTTAGTCTATGTTTCGAGTCTAAATCAAGACTCATGTTCAGGACAAACCTGCAAAGAAGAGAGTAGATTAGGGTAAATAAATAGAGGAAAAGATGATGGGAAAAGATCCAACCATTTTCTTGAGCCGTTCAAAAGCCCCTTGGTTGTGTTGGTTGCAAAGTTTATGTTACTCCATCTTTCGCTCGCATCAAACATAAACTTCACAACCAACACAACCACAGGGCTTTCGACCGGCTCAAGAAACTAGCCGGCTCTTTTCCCATCATCTTTTCCTCTATTTATTTGCCCTAATCTACTCTCTTCTTTGCAGGTTTGTCCTAAAGATAAGTCTTGATTTAGACTCGAAACGTAGACTAAAAAATGAAGACTGTGAATATTCTGAGTTTTGTATCTAATTTTTTTTATTTTTTCTTATTATATTATCCTAAGGTCCAAAATCACCCCATTCAAGTCTTTTCATGTCACATCAGTCATCATTTCCTGACATTTCTCATTTCCCAATATTAGAACTCTGAAAAGGTCATTTTAGCCAATAATTCCTACTTTCATAGCAAATTACACAAAAAAACACATTTTTTCGCTACGAAACTGTCAATACTTTCGTAGCGAAACTGCCTAGAAATACACTAAGAATGCTATGAAAGGAGGGATTCCTATCTGTCTTGAAAAAACAGGGTCTAGCTATCAGTAAATGATTGAAAGGGATAGGGTAGATGTAATTTGAGTTATTTAGGGTTAAATCAAGGTATAATGGTCATGGCTGAAGTCATTATTACCATTTTAAGCATGTATGAGTCATCATTATGACATGAGTTTTCATCGAACTTTAAAATCTTTCCCAATTGAGTCATTTGTCATTCTCTGCTCCTTATTTACATGTTACTAAGCTCTAGAGAGATATTTCACTGAGCCCAAGCTGTGGCTGGTATTTTCAAAAATTTTGTAGGTATCACTGATCAAGGGAGGAAGAGAATACATAAAAGTACCATGGCTACAAAGAGGAAGACTAACAAAGGTGGCCAATGTCTAAGATACGAGCCATCAGACAAGAACCTGATAAATGAAGACCCAACAACTTCAGAATTTTTCAGAAGAACAGGGTCTTTGAAGTTTTTCCAAAGATTGAAAGGATGCCATGTAATGGTTTCTAAAGAGTTTGCCATAAATTTAAATGGGACAACTGCAAAAAGTGGGAATGCTGAACCTCACTATAACTCCAGAGACAATTGCAGCAGTAACAAGAGTTCCAAGAGGAGAAGAACAATGGTTCAAAGGTTTCAAATTCAACATGGAGGAATGTAAAGAATTTATTAAGCCAGAACATAGTGAGGTTGACCTTACAAATGCCATTCTAAGGAGCTACATGAAAGATAATTTCTCAAAGCTACTCCTTATCATTTAGAAATACTTCACTTGTGAAGGCATGTATTATAAGGTCTATTCTTACCACTTCAATCTTCTGCTACATTTTTTTGGTAAGAAATCTCTTGATATACCATTTTATTTATACAAAATTTTAGTAAAAAAGGTAGATAAAGTTTAAGCTAAATCTGAAGAAAGTGAAACCAAACTTTTTCATCATAGTTTAATAAAGTTGATGGTTTTAGATGAGTTAAAAATACTAGGCAGATACAGGTCTTCTTTTCTATTTGTTAGTGGTTTTGAAGTGGATGCCATCACCCCTAAAAGAACTCCTAAACCTAGAGGTATAACATCACCTTCAGTGGCAGAAAAAAGTGAATTGGTAATCATGGAAAACGAGCAATTGTAGAAACTTTATACACCTGTTGTTTCACCTGGAAAACAAAAGTCAACTATGAGCAAACCTGCAAAAAAAGAGCCAACTGTGAGTATACATGGCAGCAAAAGATTACAAGAAGCCAAACAGTGTCTAAGGGAAATTTAGAAGACATTCTACATGCTATTGATATTGAAGAGACTCCCATAGTCCAAGCTGAGGATATAGATGAGGGAGGAAAGAAGCTCTAGAAAGCCAAATCAACAAAAACGTTAGAGTTTGAAGGTGAGGATGCAGGTTTTATGTTTCAGGCTAAGAAACCCATGACAAGACATTCTAGAAAACTCTTGGAAAGTAGTAAAGAATTCCATAGGGTCACTAACATTATCTAGCCACCACCAAGTATCATTCACCTATCATCACCTGCAAAAGAAGATCCAGTGATCAAGAAAAATAAAGGAAAGGAGAAAATTATTGAAAAAACAAAGTTTTAGGTCCTTGAGGAACAGTTGAAGTTAGAAAATCATGAAATAGCAGTCTTGAAGAAAGAGGCAAGGAAACATAATGTCCAAAAAGTGCAGTTTGAGAAAATGAAAGAGATTTTGGAAGAACAGGTTGATAGTGTATTAAAGACCTTAGATGATACACAACAATTAATCAAATGGAATATGCCATTGAGGAAAGAGGTAATCATGTTAGAATAATGAACATGCACCTGAAATATAGAAATAGAAAACTAAAGGACCAAGTTAAAGGCCTCCAAGAGCAGTTAGAATTGATCCATGAGGAGCTGGAGAAGAAGGGTTTAAAGATGACTCTAGATGAGGAACCCATAGCTGAACTCATCATTAATGAAGAGGAAACATCTCAAGGCTGTTAAGTTGAGTTTTCTTATGTTTTGAGAGCTTAATGGCACGTTGGAAACCAATTTTATACAGTTGAAAGGTACCTTTTTGAAACAAGGTAAAATTCTGGAAATTACAAAGTTTTCCACAGTTTCATAGTGTTTCCTAGGCTTGAAGCTAGGAAAACGCTACGAAAATTTCTATAGCTGTATTTTTTCCTTTAAATCCACTTTTTGTAGTTTTCAAGAGGGGAGAATGGTGATGATGAAGTGTCATGTCATGATGGACACCATGTAAGAGCAAAGAAGTTTAAATTTTGAGTGAAGAAGTCTTTTTTTGGACACTATGAAAGCACGCTATGAAACTTCCCTATTTTCATAGCGAGCTGTCTTTGAAGGTTTCTGAGCAGTTTAAGAGCCGTTTTGGATAGGTGGATACATCAAACAGGTCAAGGGACCTTTCCAGGAATCATCCATGACTTAAAGACCATGAAATGGAGAAAACACATCAGTTGAAGCATTCGTTGAAGATAGGGTCCCGTTTTCCTGAAAAATAGGGTTTGTTTCCATATGTTGAGGAGGATATTTAAGATGTAAAGTAGTGATAAGCTATGACATAGTCCATTCAAACATGTGAAGCATTAGCTATCAAATATGTAACTGTTTTAAGAGATAAGGTAGTTTGATGTAATAAATAGGAGTTTGAGTCCTATTAGGAGAAGGACTGTTTTAGAGTGTAGCTATCAATTTCTCATTAAAGCGCAAATTTTCCTGATATGCAAAGTGTCATAGGGAGAGTTTGATGAATATAGCCAAGAGGCAGATCATCTCTGATTTAATATGGTCTATTAAAGGGTAGATTATCGAAATTTTAAAGGGTTGGAGATTTTTTGCACTACTGCAGCTTTATGTAATTTGACAGATATCAGTAATACAGGAATTTTTCTTGACAGACCTGAGATTCTCATGGAGTTTTTAATGATTTTTTGATCTATATTTTTATGTGTACTACTTGCAGTGGATTTCATCTTTATTACTCAAAATTCATATGTGTATGCTCTGACTTCCTTTTTTGATGAAATGGTTGTCTTTCTCTATGTTTTATGTGCGATTTACCTTTGTTAAAAACTCTTACCTGCCTCAGCTTCCATGTCAAGATACCTTACCACTGAACCGACTGATTTTTTGAATCCATAAGCCCAATGGTTGCAGACTTGTACTCTTTTCAACCTACATACATCACAATCAAGTTATTTTTCAAATAGAGTTAGCCATCTAGTTTCATCATTATCTAATATCATAAACCCCTTTGAGAGAGCCCTCAGAGACTAAAGAGGCTAAGCTTCAGTCACAAGATGGTTTGAAATAGTTACATAGAGTTGTCTGATTAGCAGCCAATCAAGTGCAATTTTTTTATAACATTTTGGTGCATCTACCAGGAGCCTAAAGATATACTTTTTGAGAAATTTTGAAGTTGAACTTCTAAAGGTAGTAGGAGCTGAGAAATTTGTTCGAGGCTGCATCTACCTTGGTTACTCCATTCAAAATTCATATGATCAAAGGTGGCTTCGAGAAGGAGATACACGAGGAGTAATCCTGAACTAGATCCACCTACCATTATGGAAAATCCAATCCAGAGGCAGTCAAGGCATTTCTGCAATATCAGGTATTCCATTACATACAAAATCCTTGTCCTCTAAAGTTTTAAGAAGTCTTGAAGATAAAAAATTTGATGATAAAATTCAGGAATTCTTGTTTAGGTCTGAAAGTGAAAAATAATTCACTGAAATTGTTTTATATCTACATAAAAGTGGTATTGATACCTCAGCCTTAGTAACTCGAAAAGGTAAAGAGTTTTGGGAAGCAGACACTTCAAAGTTACTGTTAGAGAAATAATATTTGGATAGGTTGAAGGAACTAGACCCATTTGAACTTTTGTTAAGAAGTAAATCTGGTGTCCTTCTTCTTGATTGGAGTTCAATTGTGACTGGACAACAAAGACCAAACAAACCTCCTCCTCACAATTCCTCTTCCTCTACTGATGTTGTCCCTAAGACTACCACAGTCCGAGTCATCATGACAGGAAATGTGCCACCTCCACTTGTTGCTGCACCTGCTAGGTATGCCCCTCTTGTTCTTCCAGCTGTGGTAAATGCCCTTCCTAGAAAATATTATTCTAGAATCAAAACTTGGGGAATTGATGAAGAGATTACAGTTGAAGAGCATCTAGACCAGTTTAATGACTTCATAGACAATGATGAGGCTGACCATGAGGATGTCAAGATGAGATTTTTTGCTTAGATATTTACTGGTGAAGTTAGGAAGTGGTTCAAAGCCCTTGTTGTAGGAAGCCTACATAATTGGAATGAATTTGAAGATAGCTTCTTGAGGAAGTGGGGAAATAGAACCAACCCTGTACAAGCCCTCACAGAGTATAATAGTTTGAAGAGAGTTGTTTATGAAACCATATAGAACTTTTCAAAGAGATATAAAAATTTTTATGACTCCATGTCTGCCCATCTAAAGCCTCCACTAGGAGCAGCTCAACTGAGATATGCTGAAGCCTTTGATTATGAACTTTCTATCCTGCTAAGAGAAAGAGAACCCCCTTCACTTGCTGAAATGAAACATGATGTAGTGAAGGTGGAGGTCAATATGGTAGCAAAAAAAAAATTCCAATATGGGAAAGACTAAATTGAAAGAAGAAGATAAGCCTTCCACCTCAGATGACAAATTTGATTCCATGATGAAAACAATGGAAAAATTGATTGATAGGCTTGCCCTTGGGAATGCCTCTTCTCCTCCTGCACAAAATGAACCTCAGTTCAGAAATCCTCAGTTCAGAAGACCTCAAAACCAACAGAGACCAAGGGAAAACATAAATCAGCCACCTGACCCTCAAGTAAGGCCTCCTTTTTAGCAAAACTTAGTTGATGAAGAAGATCAACCTAAAATACAATAAGACTCAGTTAATTTATTATATGAAAACATGTCATGAATGTTTTTGACTAAGGAGGAATATGATGAGTCGGATCATGAAGTAAACAAGGGTGAGGAACCATCTGATTATCTTAAAGGGCATCAACATGCAATATTTGAGATGCATAAACAATACAACCTCAGAAACAAAAGTGTGCCAATTACTGCAAACAAAACACAGCCCAAGAAATATGCCCCTAAAGCTACTGAGGTTAGGAAAGATACACCACCTCCTCCTCCTATCAAAGAGACTAAAAAATGCGCTTCTATTTTTAGTTTGGAGAACGAAATCTCTAAGATCAAAATCCCAGTACCTTTTGGATAAATTCTTAAGGTGAATGAATACAGAAGTAAGATTGTAAAAATGCTAAATTCCCAACCAAGAGCTACTAATATCCTAAATGTTCAAGAAGATCATCCAACCATATAGTTGGGACCAAGATTAGAGGATGAGCAGAATGAAGAGGTACCTCCTTTCTATGTTAGCCTTAGCGTTCATGACATGACATTGCATACTGCAATGTTCGATTCATGGGCCTCTCACAATCTCATTCCCAAAGTGATCATGGAAAGGATGGGATTGGAAATTACTAGACCAAATAAGGACTTGTTTTCTTTTGATTCTAAAAGAGTTCAGTGCATTTGTTTAATAAAAGATGTTGTTTTTTGTCTCACACAAGTCCCTGCCAAGACATTGGTAATGGAAATTGTGGTAGCATAAATTGCACCTAAGTTTGGCATGCTGTTATCAAGGTCATGGGTAGCAAAGATCAAAGGCACAATGCAGATGGACCTAACTTATGCCACCATTCCTGTTTTTGGTGAGAAAAGGATAATATACAGAGAAACAAGGATGGCTTATACGGTAAATAGTAAAGAAAAACCTCAGAACTTTCCAATATATGTTGTTAATAATGAATTAGGATCTGCTATTCTCTTCAATGAATTGAATGATGAAAAGAAAGCAGAAAATCAAAAACTGAAATTGAAGAAATAGAAAATCAACAGATAGAAAATTAGCAAATCAGTGATGAGAAGGCAGAAGGTTGGTGGTTGTTACACTTTGATGGATCAATATGAAGAGAGGGTGTAGGAGTAGGAATTTGGATCACAACTCCAGAATACGAAAGTAAGTTCTTTTCTTACAAACTGAATTTTGATTGCACAAATAACATGGCTGAGTATGAATCTTTATTTTTGGGCTTAGAAATTTTGAAAAGAATGGGTGCCGAAAAGATTTCTGTTTGTGGTGATTATGAATTAGTTATTAAGCAAGTTGAGGGTGTATATCAACTAAGGATGTGAGAATGAGGGCATAAATAAATTTGATCATGGAGATGCTAGAGAATTTCCAAGAATATTCATTTATTGTGAAAACTAGGGACCAAAATTCAGTAGCTGACTCCCTAACTGTCTCTGCAAGTCTATTTATCATCCCTACACATTCCACTGAAATATATGAGGTTGAAGTTCACCATTGACCTGCTATCCTTGATAACATTATCCATTGGAAAGTTTTTGAGGATGACTAGCAAGTCAAAAAAATTATAGAAATGAAAGAGGAGTTTGAAAGTACACAAGTAGATCAGAAAAACATGCTTGCTGAAACAAAGGGAAATTTTGAAGTGTTGCAACTGAAGAATAACTCTATACCCAAAGGTCTCATACCCCTTGAGAAGATTTTTGATCAGAATGATGTGTTTAATTCTCCTAGGATACAAGTTGATGAAGAAGAGGTAGAGAGTTGTAACCTTGGTACAATAGAAATGCCATAAATGACTAAGCTTTCAAATTTTCTTTCAGCTGACATGAAACATAAATATATTAAGATGATGAAAAGGTTCATAGATGTCTTTTCATGGAGTTATGCTGATTTGAAGAAGTATGATCCTACTATCATTCAACATACCATTCCCATTAAAGAAAATGAAAATCCTTTCAAAGAGAAGATGAGGAGGATTAATCCACTTCGCATGCCTATGATTGAGAAGGAAATCAATAAACTCTTTGATGCCAAAATTATTGTTCCAATCAGATTTTCAAAGTCGCTTGCAAATTGGTTCCAGTCAGAAAAAAGAGTGGAGAAATGAGAATCTGCATTGACTTCAGAAACTTGAACAAAGCCTCTCTGAAGGACAACCACCCTCTCCCAAAGATGGACCAAATTTTACAGAACATTGTTGGTTCCCAAAGGATGTCTATGCTTGATGGTTTTTCAGGATACAATCAGATACTTGTGCATTCAGAAGATCAGGAGAAAACAACCTTTACGACACCATGGGGCACATTCATGTATGCCAAGATTCCTTTTGGTCTGATGAATGCAGGAGCTACATTTCAAAAAGAAATGTACATTTCCTTTTCTGAGGAGAAGGACAAGATGGTGGTTGTCTATCTGGATGGCATAACAGTCTTCTCAAGGAGAGAAGAAGATCACTCGAAGCACCTAGAAAATATTCTGCTGAAGTGTAGAAGGTTTGAAATTTATCTCAATCGCACTAAAATAATTTTTGATCTGACTTCAGGGAAGTTACTTGGGAATATTATTTCTAAAGATGGGATTAATATTGATCCAAGAAGGTTCAATGCAATTCAGAAAGTGGATCTCCCTAGGAGCAGAAAGGAAATTCAATCATTCCTTGGAAGGGTAAATTTTGTGAGGAGGAACATTCCTAATTTTGCTGAGATTGTAAAAGACATAACAAAGATGTTGAAGAAGGGAGCTGACATCAAGTGGATGTTAGAAGAAAAAAATTCATTTGAGGAGATCAAGAAGGCACTTACTCAAGCACCAGTTTTGATAAACCTGGATTTTACAAAATAATTTCTGGTTTTTACATTTGCATTAGAAAATACAATTGTTGGAGTTTTGTTGCAGAAAGGACAACAAGGTACTGAGTAGCCCATTTCATTTTTAGTAGGACATTAGCTAATTCAGAGCTGAAGTACAACATCTTAGAGAAGCAAGCTTATGCCTTGGTCAAAGCCATCAAAGATTTCAGAATTTACATTCTGCTTTCTCATGTTATAAATTTTGTTACTAATTCTATTGTGAAAGACATCCTAATTGAAGTTGATCCTGATGGTAAGAGGGAAATGGATAGCTAAATTGTTGTAGTATGATATAGAGATCAGGCCAACAAAATTGGTCAAAGGTTAAGGGCTAGAAAAGCTTATGGCACAGTCACATTTTGACTTTCTAGATATTAATTTAATTGCAAAAATTTCAGAATTATCAGATGAAGATGAAGATTTGATTCCCATTGAAGAGAAGTACATTCTTTTGGACTAGTACAAAGACATTGTTTTTGTCTTACATCATCATAGAGCACCTTTTGAGTTGAAAAAGTCTAGGGCAAGGTTTGTGAAGCTAAATTATTTAAGGTACTACATCATTGATAAAAATCTATATTGGAAAGATACCGGTGGTATTCTTTTGAATTGGTTGCTAGAAGAGGAGGCTAAAAAAGTGATTGAGGAGTTTCACAAAGGAGATTGTGGAGGGAATCATTATTGGAAGGCTACAACAAATAATATTCTCAGATCAGGGTATTATTTGCCTACTATGTTTAAAGATGCCTACAAAAATATTTTCTTGCCATGAGTGCCGAATTTTTTATGGTAAGAAGAAGCTTGTTCCTTTACCTTTTATGCCTATCTATGTTGAGGTGCCATTTCAGTAGTGGGGGCTAGATTTTATTGGTGAAATTCATCCATCATCTTCCGACCAGCATCGTTGGATTCTGACAGCAACTAATTATTTCACCAAGTGGATTGAAGCAATACCAACTAGGCAAGCAAATGATTCAGTTATAATTTCTTTTTGGAAAATAATTTATTGTCTAGGTTTGGCTACCCTATGAAGATCATCACTGATAATGCACAGGCATTTAAATCTAAGAAGCTGATATTTTTTGTAATCAATCTCACACTACACTTGGGCATTCTACTACATATTATCCACAACGTAATTGTCTTGTTGAATCTTCTAATAAGAGCATTGTGAGGATTATTAAGAAGGTGTTACAAGAAAATAAGAAGTCATGGCATTTGAAGTTGAAGTAAGCTCTGTGGGCTGATAGAGTGTGCCCAAAGAGATCAATTGGAACTTCACCTTATGAGTTGGTATATGGAGTTGAAGCCATATTTCCTACATCCTTGGGAGTGCCTGCCATGAAGCTGCTGTAAGGATTGGAGGAGGAGCCAAATGAAATTCGAAGGAGGATTAATCAGTTGATAGCTTTGCGGGAGAAAAGGGAGGAAGTCTATAACAATAATCAACAATCTCCAAACATAATCAAGAAGACATTTGACAGGAAGGTCAAGGAGGAAAATTTTCAAATCCAAGATGTGGTTTTGAAATGGGAGGCCATGACTGAAAAAAAGGGGAAACATGGTAAGTTTGAGAATATTTGAAAAGGTCCATTCAGAGTAGCTGCATTCCATGGAAGTAACACTTACATTCTGCAGGAGATGGATGGACAACCTTATGCTAGAGGGCCTCTCAATGGCAGGTTTTTGAAGCACTATTCCTCTTAAAGTTATGTTGATCTTCCATTCCATTGTATATGTTCCATTTTATATGTTTTTCTACTAATAATGACAAGTTGATCATCAATCTTGAGCCCTAGGTGAAGGCCATTAGAGTTTGAAGGAAAGTTTGGAAAATTTCAGAGTTTTTGTTTTTAAGAAGATGAATAGCACTGGAACTACAGGTTCTTTGGTGTACCACAGGGGCACACCATCCCAAGTGGAGTCACTGTTATCACTCAGAAAAAAGAGAAACATGATTTGACATAGTACTAGAGGTTCATGTGTCAAAGGTATGGTCATAGAATTCATTTTTCATTACTTGGTTAGGGAAAATTTTAAAATTTTCTTATTATCTTATCCTAAGGTCCAAACTCACCCCCATTCAAGTCTTTTAATGTCACATCAGTCATTATTTCCTGAAATTTTTCATTTCCCAAACTTACAGTTCCAAAAAGGTCATTTTAGCCAAGAATCCCTACTTTCGTAGCGAACTACAAAGAAAAAACGCACTTTTCGCTATAAAACTGCTAATAATTTCATAGAGAAACTATCCAAAAATACACTAAGAATGGTACGAAAGGAGGGATTCCTATCTGTCTTGTCAAAAAATGTGCTAGGTGTCAGTAAATGATTGAAAGGGATAGGGTATATGCCATTCGGGTCAGTTAGGGTTAAATCAAGGTACAATGGTCATGGCTGAAATCATTATTACCATTTTAAGCATGTATGAGTCATCATTATGCCATGAGTTGTCATAAAACTTTAAAATATTTCCCAGTTGAGTCATTTTTCATTCTCTACTCCTTTACATGTTATTGAGATCTGGAGAGCTATTCCACTAAGCCCAAGCTATGGTAGGTATTTTCAAAAAGTTTGCAGGTATCAGTGATTAAGCGAGGAAGAGAAGACATAAAAGTACCATGGCTGCAAAGAGGAAGACCAACAAAGGTGGACACTGTCTAAGATATGAGCCATCAGACATGAACCTGATAAATGAAGACCCAACAGCTTCCGAATTTTTCATAAGAATAGGGTGTTTGCAGTTTTTCCAAAGATTGCAAGGATGGCATGTATAGGTTTCTAAAGAGTTTGCCCTAAATTTCAATGGGACAACTGCAAAAGTGGGAATGTTGAACCTCACTATAACTCCAAAGACCATTGCAGTAGCAACAAGAATTCCAAGAGGAGAAGAACAATGGTTCAAAGGTTTCAAAGTCAACACGTAGGAATGTAAAGAATTTATTAATCCTAAACATAGTGAGGTTGACCTTACAAATGCCATTCCAAGGAGCTACATGAAAGATAATTTCTCAAAGCCACTGATTATCATTTAGAAATAATTCACTTGTGAAGGGAGGTATCATAAGTTCTATTCTTACCACTTCAATCTTCTGCTACATTTTGTTGGTAATAAATCTCTTGATATACCTTTTTATTTATATAGAAGTTTAGAAAAAATGGTAGATAAATTTCAATCGAAATATGAAGGAAGTGAAACCTCACTTTTTCAACATGGTTTAATAAATTTTCTGGTTTTAGATGAGTTAAAAAAACTAGGCAGAGACTGGTCTTCTTTTCTGTTTGTCAGTGGTTTTGAATTGGATTCCATCACCCCTAAAATAACTTCTAAACCTATAGGCATAGCATTTCTTTCAGTCGCAGAACAAAGTGAACCAGTAGGGGTAGGGCAATGTGAACCAGTAATCATGGAAACATAGCAATCATAGAAAGTTGATACACCTATTGTTTCACTTGCAAAACAAAATTCAACTATGAGAAAACCTGCAAAACAAGATCCAACTATGAGTGAACATGGTAGCAAAAGGATTACAAGAAGAAAAACAGTGGCTAAGGGAAATTTAGAAGAAATTATACATGCTATTGATATTTAAGAGACTCCCATAGTCCAAGTTGAGGATATAGATGAGGGAGGAAAGAAGCTCAAGAAAGCCAAATAAGCAAAGAAGTTAGAGTTTGAAGGTGAGGATGCAGGCTTTATGTTTTAGGCTAGGAAACCCATGAAAAGACATGCTAGAAAACTCTTGGAAAGCAGTAAAGGATTTTAGAGGGTCACTGAAATTATGCAGCCACCACCAAGTATCATTGAACTATCATCACCTGCAAAAGAAGATCCAATCATCAAGCAAAAGAAAGTAAAGGAGAAAATTATTGAAAAAACAGAATTTGAGGTCCTTGAGGAACAATTGAAGTTATAAAATCATGAAATAGCAGACTTGAAGAAAGAGACAAAGGAACATAATGTCCAAAAAGCGTAGTTTGAGAAAATGAAAGAGATTTTGGAAGAGCAGGTTGATAGTGTATCAAAGACCTTAGATGATACACAACAATTAATCAAATGGACTATGCCATTGAGGAAAGAGGTGAATAATGTTAGAAGAATGAACCTGCACTTGAAATATAGCAACTGAAAAGTGAAGGACCAATTTAAATACCTCCAAGAGCAGTTAGAATTGATCCAGAAGAAGCTGGAGAAGAAGGGTTTAAAGATGACTGTAGTTGAGGAACCCATAACTCAACTCATCATTAATGAAGTGGAAACACCTCAAGGCTCTTAAGTTGAGTTTGTTTATGTTTTGATAGGTTAATGGCATGTTGAAAACCAATTTTATATAGATGAAAGATACATTTTTGAAACAAGGTCAAAATTTGGAAATTACATAGTTTTCCACAGTTTCATAGCGTTTCCTAGGCTTGAAGCCAGCAAAATGCTATGAAAATTTATGTAGCTGTCTTTTTTCCCTTAAAACCACTTTTTTTAGTTTTCAAGAGGGGATAATGGTGATGATGAAGTGTCATGTCAAGATGGACACCATGCAAGAGCAAAGAAGCACAAATTTTGAGTGAAGAAGTCATTTTTGGACGCTATGAAAGCATGCTATGAAACTACCCTGTTTTCGTAGCGAGCTATCTTTGAAGGTTTCTGAGTTGTTTAAGAGAAATTTTGGACAAGTGAATACATCAAACAAGTCAAGGGACCTTGCTAGTAATCATCCATGACTTAAGTTCCATGAAATGGAGACAACTCATCAGCTGAAGAATTCGTTGAAGATAGGGTCCTGTTTTCCTGAAAAATAAGGTTTGTTTCCATCTGTTGAGGAGGATATTTAAGATGGTTCTCAAAATCCCGTGGTTGTTGTTATTTGTAGAAACCGGATTATCCACAGTATCATAAAACAAGTGTCGACGTTTCGAATCCCAATGGGGATCCATCTTCAGGACAAGAAATGAATGAAGGTTGAAATAAGGTCGCAAGAGGTATAAATAGTGAAGGCTAATGATGATGATAAGAGGAGTCGATAATAAATCATTCTAATTAATAAATAATTTTTTTTATTTAATTAAAAATTTTCAAAAATTAATTTCTATTTTTCTTAAGCTCATTATTATAATGCCATTTTAAATGATAAATTTCTAAAAGATTTTAATTAGTATTTAAAAATTTTTAATAATTAAATTTAATTTCTTAAATGAATTAATTCTAATTCTAAAATAAAGCCGTAAAATAAATTCAAATCTATTATGAGTTTAATATTTAAAGTCTAAAAATAATAACAATGTCTAAGTTTTATTAATGTGAGGAATTTTTTACAACTAATAGTACATGATTTACAATATTAAAAATATATACTTAAATATATGTTACTACATGAATTATAATCAAATCTCATTAATTAAACGCTAATAAATTTCCAATATTAAATTTTAATTTTAATTTTAATTAATTCCTAATGAATTATCAATTCAACAAACACCATGATAAGTGTTAATTCTAATATTAATTAATTAATTATTTATTTTTCCTTCATATTAATTAATTCCTAATAAATATTTATTCTAAAACCTTTATAATGAGTTACATTTAAATTTAATTTTAATAAGCTTTCATTTACTCATGATAAATAATAACTAATTAATTTTTATTAATAGAATAAAAATTAATTAATGAAAATAATTATTATGAGTAAGTGGAATAATAAAAGTTTCTGAGCTAACACGACCATAAACTAGATAACTAAAAAGGAGGGAGAAGTATACCTGCAACATTATACATTGGATGAGGACGAACCTAGGGAGCAAATCTGTCTAATAAGAGGTCGCCAACTATCACTAATCTCGAATCCTCCATCCCTGTTATTGTTATGCGGGTGTTTTATAATCTCCAGCGCTTCTCTAATCTTACATCTTTGATAGTGTTCCTCCCTTGCAATGATTCTAGTAGTGATGAGCTATGACATAGCCCATTCGAACATGTGAAGCATTAGTTGTAAAATATGTAATTTTTTTAAGAGATAAGGTAGTTTGATGTAATAAATAGGAGTTTGAGTCCTATTAGGAAAATGACTGTTTTAGAGTGTAGCTGTCAATTTCTCATTAAAGCACGGGTTTTCCTGTTATGCAAGGTGTCATATGAAGAGTTCGATGAATCTAGCCAAGAGGAAGATCATATCTGATGTAAGGAGGTCTATTAAGGGGCAGATTATCGAAATTGTAAAGGGTTGGAGATTTTTTGCACTACTGTAGCTTTATGTAATTTGACTGATATCTGTTAGGGTCTCATGATTTGGCTGATTAGCAAGCCAAATGACAGTGTAACATCAAACCAATATTTGGAGCCCAAGGACCTAGCCTTCCTGGACTCAGAGAGGGCTCTCTCTATTTGTGTAAGGGATATTTGTGTGTTTGCTTATTGTGTTCTTGAATTTAGGCTAGTTATGAAATAGGTTTTCTTGTTTTGGTTTTTAGGTTGTGAGGGATGAAATGATCAAAGACATAAGATAGGTAAAAAGATGTCGGATCAACTGGGCTATGGGGTCGAAAAGGTAAAGAAAGCTTTTAGGTGGTGATACAAGGTTGTTGAAGGGCTGATTTGAGCGAGGTGAAATGGATCTTTGGGTAAAATGGAGTGATATGGACATTAAACTTGTGAAGAACAAAGGATTTCAAACATAAATAGTTTAATAGCTAACATAAACATGGTAGGGAAAACCATTAATCATCAGAAATGTAATTGTAAACTGATCAATGCATAGAAATAAACATTCAAGCCATGCATAGAGATATATGACTCTCTAACTTTAGGAAATGGATGTCAGACTTTGGGGAAATACATTTAATACAAACAAACAACTCAAATCACTATGAAGGAATGCCTAAGCATAGTATTTCAAGCTATTGGGCACTTTGAAAACAAGATTGCATAGTTTTAGGCAAAGGGCAAGATTAGTACAAGTCCTCCTTGGTTCAACAAATGGCAATCTAATCAATCAAAGAGAGGTTTCATAGGTCGAGCTATGGCTAGCCATGAGTAAGCAGGGCATACCGTGAATCATACTTAGCATGCATAAAACCATAAATGAAACAAGAAAACAATATTCTTCAGTTATCAAAGAGTAATCAAGGATTCTTTGATATGACTAACAAGGCAGAAAACATAGAAGCTATAAAGGAACAGGAAACTTGAGGTTCCTCCAAGGGAATGTCTCAAGTCTATTCTCTACTTTCTTATAGCAAGCAAGAACATGGAATTATGAATGAAAACTAAGAAACAAAACAGAGAGAGAGGCATTATACCATTCTACCAAGTCATGGAATCCAACAAAAATCCTCTTTCATCATCCAAAAACATCCAAGAAACTATCCAAAACCATGAGACAAGTGTTTCTTCCAAGCTTGTATGACCATATATTGCCTCTATTCATCAAGTTCAGCCTTATTTACAATGAAATCCTTTAGAATATATAGGCCAAAGTGAGGAAAACCTCTTAGTTCAACTTGCAATCTCATTGGTCTATCCAAAATATCTGATTTTGTCCTTGAGGCTTTGCAAAGCCCAAGGCACAAAATATCTAATAAAATATCTCAAAAATGCTAAAAAATGGAAATATATTGAATTTTCATAACTGATCATGTACAAAAATAGCTAAACGCACATGAGAAAAAGTCACTTTTGAAAGGTACATTTTTCACAAAAATACTAAAGAAATACATCAGCAAAATGTTCCCTGACTTGCCAGTAACTTTTGGAGGCCTTCTCGATGTCAAAACGAGGCCTGTGATGGCTCGTTGGAAAGCTATGAATGTATATTTTTTGAAAATGTTTAGTTTGATCCAAACTGACCACCATAATTCTCCAAAAATAGACCTGTGTGTAGAAACCCAAAAAATAGGCCTTGCTGATAAATGGGGCAGAGTGTAGAAAAAGTGAGTGTTTTTCGCCATTTTGGGGGAGAAAATGATCTTCAATTGATCTGAAAATTTCTGAGTATATTCCCCTATAATTATGGCATCCAATGATACCATTTTAATCCTTTGAGGGTGCCCCAAACTGAAATGGCGATCCCATGAGTTTTAGCCAAAAACCCAAAAAATGACAAAAAACCAAAATTTGTCGAATTTCGCCCAAATTTGGCAAGCATGACCCTCAAGGGTTTTTAGAAACATTCTGTGAAGCTGAGGCCAAAATTTGGAGCTTTGAGGTGTCTTTCCTTAATTTTGGTGCCAGTAACTTCCTTTTAGCCTCCTTGAGTTTTTCTTGAGCGGCTTTCAATTTCCGCTGGGCAAACTGATTGAGTTTCTTATAATGCCCGGTCATCCTCCGTTGAAGGTCCAAGTCTCTATTTACCTTCTCCAACTTCTTCTCCAAGTGATCATTAACCCTCTCAAGCCATTCTTCTCGATTGTTCTCTATCTCTTGTGCGGACAATGTAGTGAGAGGGGTAGATTGGAGAAGGGCAGCTTTCTCTTCCTTTTGCTTCTCAAGAGCTCTTTTGAGCCCCATGGTTCTTGGCCTATTTCTTCTGGGTTGATCTTCATCTTCGCTCTCATCGAAATCGCCGATGAGTTCTTCCAATCTCGCTTGTGCTTTGGAGGCCTCCTTTTTGTATTTGACAGCTCGTGTCTCATATACTACCATATGGAAACTCATATGTTTGTTTTGAACTTGCAAAAAGTGATTGAAGTTTCTAGCCCTCTCAAGATCAGTCCTCAAAGCATCAATTTGGTTTTCTCTATTGATCAAGAGATTTTCTAGGATCCGGGATTCATTGTCACTATCATCACTTTGGATTTGAATGATGTCGAATTCCCTTTCCTTTTCATGACTGCTTTCTTCTTTCTCCTTTCCTTTTCTTTGGGTGGCTCTTTTAGTCTTCCTCCTCTTGGGAAATTCGACAATGGGCTTCTTGGAAAATTTCCCCTTGCTTCGGAGGGCCCTAGTAACATTTGGAGTTACAACTCTAGGCACCCTTTTCCTTGATGTCCAGGGCTTGGCCACTTTCGGAGAAGAGAGCATGGCCCCTTGCCTAGGAGAGGCAGCTAGCACATGCTCCATTGGCTCTTTACCCTTGCTACTTTGCTCATCATTATTGCCACTGTCTTGGATATCTTCATGGATGCCTTGACTATCTTTTTTCATTTCTTTTTGAGGGTTTTCCTTCTCACTATGTTGCACCTATTCATCATCATGTTGTTGATCATCACGTGGCTGCCTCTATTCATCATGCTGCTGTTCTTTTTCATGAGGATGTTGTTCATCATCATGTGGTTGCCTCTGTTCATCATGTTGTACCTGTTCATCATGCTGCACCTGTTCATCATCATGCTGTTCTGCCTCACTGTGCTATTTTTCCCCTTGCTGCCCTGTTTCATCATGATGCTGCTCATCATCATCTTCCTCCTCTTGCTCATGCTCTTCTTCCTTATCATGCTCTTTTTCTTGTTCAATGGGAAATTTGAGCTTTTTGGGAATAGGCATGCTTGAAGAAGGCAAAGGATGGTGAGTGGAAGGTGAAGGAGATGTATGAAATGAAGGGACAGTGGAGAAATCCGGATGTGTGATGAAAGTATCCCAAGAGACTTTCTTCTTCTCATGCTGATGAAGAATGATAACCTTGATGAGGGAGTGATGGAAGAGGTAGGCTTTCTGCTGAGAAGGAGGTTTTTTCTTAACAGTAGAGGCCATTTTCTCGATACTTCTATGTAGGAAGAAAGGGAGATTTAACAATTTGGCCCTCGTGAAATGCATGAGCAATCGGATATGATAGGCATAGATTTTGGAGAATCTTCCCTCGCAAGTGAAGTATTTCATGATGATCTTCATGAGGGGGGCATAACTAGTCAATAGATATGAGAAGGGGAAAATGGATGGACATGAATCTCTATGCTCAGGCTTCAGAAAAGGCTTGTATTGTTCTGAGTCCAGGTGGCTTTTTTTAAATCACTTCTCCCCGACATAAGGGATTTTGGTGGCTTTGGAAATGGACCTTGGAGAGAATTTGAAATCTAGGCCTGCCAGCTGAAAACGCTTTTCTTGAAACCTCAAAGCACAAAGATGTGTCAAAGGGGAAAAGCTCTTCACCTCTTGCACTCTTTGACAAAAATCTAAACACCCAACCTCATGGAAGTTAAAAATGACTGATGGATGAGCATTTACCTCTTCCGTGGAAACAGGCTCAAACCTCCTGTGAAGGCCACTCCTACTGTCTTTCCTGGGAGGCATTTTGTTTTGAATGATATTTGCAATACCATGCTGTCTCAAATGGCCTTTGGAATGTTTTCTTAAGCGCACACCCTGTTCTCCTTGTCAGTCATTGTTTGACCCAGACAAGCTGCTTAAAATGTTTTGTGAAATAGTCCTCCAACACCAACTTTCTGCTCCTTATAAATCACTGTTTTGTCCTCTTTTATGCCAATCAACAAATATTTGTCAAAATGAGACAAACTCAGTCTTATCACAGTTTTTGGGCCAAGTCTTTTGAAAAGAGATGTTTGTGGTTTGTTATTTGAACAAGGATCCTTTCTGTTTTGAGAGAAACAAAACAACCTTGTATTTGGATAAAAACAAAATCACCCTTCCCGAAACAACACTCTTCTGCTATTCATTGTTTCTTATAGACAGGTAGACAAAAACACCCTCAAATGACTTTGCAGAATCTCTCACCACACTCTGTTTTATGGGACAATGGAGGCAACACTAGTTTTCTATTTCATAACATAGAGAAGGCATTTTATAATTATCAAAATTCCACCTTATAAATAGTGTTTTTTCCTAGATTTTGTAGATAGGGGTTAATTTTGTTTTCACCACTGCTAAGACACCTTTAGCAATTATAGGCTCTCTAGAAAGGTTAATTTTTCTTATTTGAAATATGGTAGATGCACAGAGTTGTTGTCTCATATCATTAAAAAGGAAGTTTTATCCATATACCCATCCTTCATCTTTTAGAACCATACTCCTTCACTATCACTATTTTTTGAAAATCAATAAGGGCTCTTAAAACCATTTCAACACTTCCCTCTATCACTTGAAATGGTCTGTGTCATCAGTACAAGGTTTATCACTTTGTTTGAAGGAAATTTTAGGCTTTTTGAAACTGATACAAACACATCACCTTTCACTATACTAATATTGGGCAATCATAGAAAATAAAACTTTGGACTTTTCTCAAACAGCTTAGTCTCCAACCACTGTTTTAGTCTTGAAAAACATGGCATCAATCACCCTTTTAGAAATTAAAATGCACCAAGGGGCAGTAAAAAATACCTCGAGGATGGCTTGTGGCCCTTGCTTGATGAGTCAAGTAGGTTTCAAGACCTTTTGAAGGTGTTTTGGTCGTCCAAATAGGCGCGGCACGTTAAAATGGAAGAGCGCCGCACAATGAAGAAGGTGTTGGGTCAGCTTTCGGGCAGTGGTGATTGGCACTACAGGCACACTGCGCGCCACTACAGGTGCGTCGCGCTACCATTATAGCCCTTTGTATTTTTTGCTCTAAACGCGCCGCGCACTTTTCCAAACATGCCGCGCATGATTTAAGCCTTAAAAAACTTTGCAATTTGCTCGAACTTCTCTCGTTTCTTCAGTGGATAGCTAGGAGAGCGATTTTGAACATTCGTTTATGTTTTTGAAACTTGCAAATGGGCTTGCAACGGTCTCTTATTCCCTTTGAAAACAAAAAGGAAAATTACCTTTGAAACTACTTTATGAGGGTTTTGGATGCCTCTTGGCCTTTTTGTCTTAAAACAACATGAATCACTGCTTTATGCTTTTGAAGACCTCCTTGCTCTTTTTTAAAATAGGAAATTCTTTTGAACTTCATTAAAGACCTTTCACCTTACATCTCCTTCAAAATATCCCTTCAGACATATAAACCAACTGTCATGGTGTTCGATGACTAATCATGCCCATTGTATAGGTTCAACAACAAAGGTTTCTAAAATTGCTCTTCAGGCATTAAAAACAAAAAATCATCAACAGAGGCTTATGTGTGCCAATCAAAGCAATCAAAAGCCTTAAGAACCTGCCCATCCTGAAATTCACAAGCATAACAATAAAACTTTTCTTGGCCTATATCAATAACTTGCAAGGCTGGTATTTCAGGATGGGTAATTTATCTCTTTTATTTGAAACCTCATGTGAAACTCCAAGTGACAAAATCTGCTACAAATAGTCTCCACCATCAAGGAAAATGACTAACCTTGGATTGCCAAAGTAATCTAGTCTTCAACTTTCACGGAGATATAGCAGGGAATGATGAGCTGAAGCTGAATCGTAAACATGGGAAGGCTATCCCTTTGTTCCTCTGTGAAGGAGGTCTGTAAGAATAGTGATTTTTCATTCATTTCACCATTTTTGAGAGCAGTCCCTTTTGAAATCTTTGCCATACTGAAATAAATGTTTTTCATCCTCAAACAATGGTGAGCCTTCTACTTGTTTATGAAGGAGGCCTATGTTTGACAAATTCTTGGGCTCTTTTCAACCCTTGTTTTAACCAAATGAAGAATGTTGATGAACACACTGTTAGTGGTTTTCTTTGTATTTGATAGCAGAGGTTAGCTTAAAACCAAGATTGTTTTACTTCCTTGGCCATTTAGATGAGGTTGTCTTTGGTCAAAACTCCACCTCCAGATTCTTCTTTGAAGGAGACTCTTATAAACATAAGAACAGAGGTTTTTAGCACCATTGTATTGACCATATTTTTTCTTAAACACTATTTTAAATCTATTGATGTATCCTTTGCTCATCCTTTGGAAGGAAGGTGACTCATCATTGCTGAAGTCATCTAAAAACACTTTAACTTTCTGCTTTTACATCAGGTTATGTCTCTGCTCCGGGCCCTCTGCTTATTAAATGAAGGAGGCCTTTATCACATTGCCGAACCCTCTGCTTGTAAAATCAAGGAGGTTTTCTCAGTCTTTTAACCCTCTTCTCATGTATGGAGGAGGTTTTCTCAGTGATGCCATTTCATTTTCTTTCAAACAGTGTTATCTTTCCTTTCACTGTCTATTCATGCTTAAGAAGATAAAAGTGAAAAATTGACAATATGCCATGATGGGAATTTCTCTGAGACATGTAATTCTATTGTTAAAATACTTTTGTGCCTCTTTAGACATCACGAGAAACTTGACCAGTATTTTCTATTCATAAAGTACTAACCTTTGGACTGTGTTTGCAGGAGCTCAATGAAATAATTCTCTGTCCAGTACTTGCATCCCAGGCTCAAAACTACATGAGAAGTAGCTGTCTTCTCATGTCGAATTTAATAATGTCTTCTGGAGCACTGGTACACTTCTTCTCTTGAAAGATCCATTGAAACACTGTAAATCCACCTACTATCAGTTTGACCTATGGCATATGCACTGCTGAGCCATCAAGGTTTTTTTGTGGCACGACCTAAAGGTATAATCAAGCTTTATTTGCAGAAATAGGAAGGTCATCTAGGACTGGTTGATATTAGACAGAGGTTATTTGGCTTTAGGATAGTTTGCCAAGGGAGAAATGCCTAAAGCGCCACTACCTAACTTAGGGGAGACTTTATGGACAGATTTGGATTATTCTCTTTGGGGCTGATGGACAAGTTTGTATGGTTGAGGCTAGATAGGGCTTTGACAATGAGGTTTTATCTCGTCATGGGCTGATTGAAAAGGTTAGGAGGGAAAATTTGTTTATGGGTGTTTTCCAGCTGGAAAATTTGACAAATTTGAGATCAGCTGCTAGAAAAATTGGCTTTAAAAACTAGTCATCATCAACAGGTGAAAAATACTAATGACTAACACTATCAGTAGTCAATTTAAAACTAATTAGTCATGATTAGGATGTATGAATACCTATATGTGTGTTTTTAGGAGTGGCATTTGAGCTTGCACACTTTCAGACTTTGTTTCTCTTTTTTGGTATGGGGCTGTACCTTTATTGTTTTTACAATCTGCCCTCTTTTCTTTCTTTTACTGTTTTTGTATTTTTTATTTTTCTAACTTTGAATGAAATTATGGGTGAAATATTTATAATGAGAAAAAAGATAAAATTTCTTTTAGAACATGACATCGTTCAAGAGAAGTAATGTTTGAGCATCTTTCCATTGATAGGACCCCCAAACAGTTCAACTCCATTCAACTCCTAGAAGAAAAAGGCATTGTTACTAGCAGAAGAATGAATGAGATAAGGGTCAAGCCATAAGTTGTCAAATTTCCCATGCTTTCCCTTGTCTTCTCTCCTTGAGTCCCACTTTAAAAATTTGTCCCCAATATTAAAATTGTTGGCCTTTATTCTTCTGTCAAAAAGCTTTTTGATGTTGTCCTGCTTTTGCAATTCTTTGTTATAAACCTCCTCTCTGGTTTGCTAAAGGTGAATGGTCTGATTTATTCTCCTAACCATGTCATTGTCTTCAGGCTAAACCTCTTGAATCAACTTCATAATTGGTACACCAATGCTGGTAGGAAAAATTGCATCTGTACCATACACAAGCTGGTAGGGTGATATGCAAATATATTTCTTCAATGTCAACCTATGAGCCCAAAGTGCATGAACAAGCTTTGTGTGCGAAGACTTCTTATTGTCCTCCAACAACTTCTTGATTATGTTCACCAAACTCTTGTTTGAGGATTCTGCAAGTCCATTACCTTGAGGGTAATAGGCCATGGAATGACCCAATGTTATCTGATATTTGTGACAAAATTCAACCACCTTCTTGGATCCAAATGTTGCTGCATTATCAGTGATGATCTTGGTAGGACAGCCAAATCTAGAGAGAATATTAGTGTCCATGAATTTTATAATGAAAAAATCATTGGCTTTCCTACAAGGGATGGCTTCTATCCATTTGGTGAAGTAGGTTGTGGTAGTGAGAATCCATCTATGCTGGGCAGAGGATGGTGGATGGATTTATCCTATGAATTCAAGTCCCCACTATTGAAAAGGAGCTTCAACAGTGATTGGATGCCAAGGTAAGGGTAGTAGCTTTCTTTTTCCTTCATAAAGTTGGAATTTATGACAGGAAATGATCATCTTGTGTACATCAAGAAAAAGAGTGGGCCAACAGTAACCAGCCCTTAGGATTTTGTTGGTTGTTGTCTTCCAGTATAGGTGGCCTCCACATTCTCCTTCACGGAACTCGTGCTTAACCTTCTCTACATCATACTCAGGCAAGCATTTAAGAAATATCCCACTTTCCTTTTTCCAATAAAGACATTTATCTATAATGTAATAGTTTACAACTTTTAACTTTAGAAACCTTGCCTTTGTTTTTGATAAACCAGGAGGTGTGTTCAAATTAAGAAAAATGAATAAAATATCAGCATACCAAGAGGAATTCATGAAATGATCTTCAACAATAGGAGTTGAGATTTCCTCTTGATCATCCAAAGCATTTATCATATTAATATCAAGAACTTCGAAATTTGATTCAGCCATTAATCTAGCTAGACCTTGGCCTTTGATGAGTTTAGTGGGCTTTATCTCTAAATCATATTCAAGAATAATAGCTATCCACTTACCTCTCTTACCATCTGGGTCCTGTGTTAGAATGTCTTTCACAACTGAATTTGGGACAAAGGCAATGATATGTGAGTGCAAGATGTATACTCTGAAGTATTTTAAAGCCTTAACCAAAGCAAAGGCTTGCTTTTCTATAATGTTATACTTCAAAGGGGCATCCCTCAAAGCCTTGCTAAAGAATGAAATAGGATGCTCTTGTCCTTGTGGATTTTTCTATAAAAGGACAACAGCTATTGTATGTTCTGATGCAAATGAAAAAATAGAAAAATATTTTGAAAAAATAGGACTTATTAGAATCGGTGTTTTGGTTAACGCTTGTTTCACTAGCTCAAAGGAATTCTTTGCTTCCAAGGTCCATTTTACCCCTTGCTCCTTATTTAGCATGTTTTTTATATTCCTAAGGACCTCAGCCAAGTTGGGTATGAACCTTCTCAAGAAATTAATCTTTCCAATGAAAGATTGCAATTCCTTGATGTTTCGAGGATGAGAGATTTGCAATATGGCCTCAATCCTCTTTGGGTCTATCTTAATACCATCTTCTGAAATAATGTGCCCAAGAAGTTTACCTTCATGGAGACTGAATTGTGTTTTCTTAGGGTTTAGAGATATCCCAAACTTTCTGCATCTCTCAAAAACTATTCTCAAATGTATTAAGTGCTCTTCATGTGTCTTTGAAAAAACAGTGACATCATCCAGGTAAATAATGATGAAGTAGCCCAATTATTCTGAGAATGCTATGTCGATGGCTCTTTGGAATGTTGCACTAGCATTCATTAGACCAAAGGAAATTTTCACATACATGAAAGTTCCCCAAGGTGTAGTGAAAGATGTATTTAATTGATCATCAGGGTGAACTAAAATTTGACTGTACCCTGAGTAGCCATCAAGCAAAGAAATTCTTTTTGAACCAACCACCCTTTGTAAAATATGGTCCATCTTTGGTAAAGGGTATTTTTCCTTGAGTGAAGCTTTTTTTACGTCTCTAAAGTCTATACAAAGCCTAATCTCTCCTATTTTATTTCTAACTGACACCATATTAGACACCCACTCAGAATATCTAATAGAGAAAATAATACCAACTTCATACATTTTCTTGATCTCCTTCTCAACCAAAGGTAACTGAACATGGTTTATTCTGCGTAGCTTCTGTTTGAATGGTTTTTAGTTTTCCTTGAGAGGAATTTTGTGCTGAATTATTTTAGTGTCATAGGATTTCAGATCTTCGTAGCTCCACGCAAAAACATCAGAATTTTTTTTAAACAGCTCTATGTATTCTAGTTTAATGTGATCTAGTAAAGTCTTAGAGAGTTTGATCATCATTGGTTTTAGTTCACTGCCTATATTTCACTCTTCAAATTCAGTCTCTACAGGTTCTAGTTTTGGCTTCTTGTCCACATTGTTGAAATCAAACAACTCTTCTAAAGGGGCTAGACACTTTGGCAAACTCTGATCTTTAGAGTGCAGGGTTTCTAGGTCCTCTATTTCTAACTCTACACTCATCTTGGTTTTGTTCTTAATTTTGCTAGATAGTAGATTTATATTGGCAACCTCAAGAGACTGTTCTTCTTCACCAAGAAAATTTTCTTCACTATTGCATTCTGTTTCATAATCTGAATCCGAACTGTGTAGTTCAAATTCATTTCTGAATTTCATGAAGTCTTATATTTGTTTGTCTCCGTCAAACACTTTCCAATTATATTTTTTGTTATCAGGAACAATTGGTCTAAATTTAATCTAATTTTTGCATTATTTGGTCTCATATGGCATTAAGCATGTTCTAGCAGCAAAGGCCAAACTGTGGGCCATGTTATTCTTTTTTCTTGGGACAAAAATCATTTGGGACTCCTCAAAATCTTTCAGCAAATCCACGACATCGTTTCTATAGGCCCTAAGTCTGGGGTGATTAGCGTTGTATTCCCTGTTGACCTACCTAATGATTAATTCTGAATCCCCATGCACTTTAATTCTTTCGGCTCCTAACTTTTTCAATAGATGTAAGCCTAAAAGAAGGGATTCATATTCCGCTATGTTATTTGAACACTAGAAGTTTAATCTATAGGAAATTCTCTCTGTGTGGTTGTTCTCAGTGTTACAAATCCAGACACCTGCACCAGCATTGCTTCCAGTGCACGACCCGTCAAATTTCATACTCCACAGAGGGCTAGTTTCATGTTCATCTTGGGTACTGTTCTCTTCAATCGCAATGCTTTCAGATTGTTGTTGAATATCAGCACTCCGATGAATTTTTTTCGATTCCTCAGTTTTTTCGTTAAGTTGAGGAATGCTTTCTTGACTGTCTAGGTTAAAAAGTGAAGGATGCATGACTTGTAGCTCAAGACCTGTATTTGGTATGCTAAAGTTTTCAAATGCAACAAACTATTTTGACACTTCTATGGTGTTTACCTCTTCCTCTCTATTAGCCATTAATTCAGTTAGAGTGACTTGTTCACTGAATGATTCATCGTTAAAGAGGATAAAATAATCAAGGCCTATATTTACAGAATACAGAGGAGAGTTTTGTGGTCTGTCTTGACTACTAACCATGTACTGCATATGTGACTCCCTGAAAAGTCTTCTGGTCTGATTGAAAACAGGGATGGTCGCATAGGTCATGTCCATCTGCATAGTCCCTTGTAACTTAGCTCCCCAAGACCTAGATAATAGCATACCATACTTTGGGGGCACATCAGCCACAAAAATATCCATCACTAATAATTTGGCTAGAATCTGTGCTAAGTTAATGCAGAGGTATTTTATTAATCCTAAACATTTCACTCTGCTTGAGTCAAAGGAGTAAATGTCTTTATAAGGTCTGGTGATTTCTAGACCCAGGCTCTCCATCACAGCTTTAGGCATTAAATTATGAGAGGCCCCGGAATCATGCATAGCTTTGTGAAAAATCTTGTCATGAACATTTAAACTCACATAAAAGGGAGGAACAAGTCCCTCTTGATATCTACCTTCAATCTTTGGACCAAAATAAGCTCAGGCTGGTCATCATTAAGATTGACTGTATCATTATTCTCTTATATGTTAAAAGACTTCAAAATTTGAGACCTATATACATTCTGGGCAGCTAACTTAGTAAGAGGAATAGAGATTTTTATTCCTAAAATTTTCTGCTCCAAACTGAAAGGAATCTGATTCTTTGAAGTACTTGTTTGAGCCTTATTAACTGCCACTCTATCAGAAAAATATGTTTGTTGACTTGTTCTACTTACATTTGACAAAATTGTTTTAACAAGAGTATTAGCCGAGATGCTAACACTACTAAGGTCTGCACTTTGTTTTGTACAGTTTTGAGTGCCTTTCTCTTTACCTTTATCAGAATTTCTAGCCACTGTTTTGTCCTTCTGTTTGACAAATTTAGGTTTGTTTACAATGTTGTTTTGTGAATATTTTTCAGAGGTTTTGGTTTTGGGATTTTATTGATTGGTTTTACTTATGAGGTCATATTATTTTTGAGACTGTATGATAACATTTTCCATGTCTTGATAATAACTTTCATCCTCATCTCTTTTGTCATCATAGGGTGTGTAAAGACCTTTTTTCTATCATAATGAACCTCAAAGTCATCATTATCTACTCCCAGCATGTTGATATCATATTCCTTTGTTTTATCATATGTTTCTTCAACCTCACTCACATATTTTTGATGAAAGGGAGGAGTGATTTGTTGATCATCTTCCCTTGGCCTATTTTGGGGTTGATTTCTTCTAAAATTCTGATTCTGGTTCTAGTTTCTGTTTTGAGGTGCAGTTTAGTTTTGACTTGCTTGTGCTCTATAAAGGATGCTCATTTTCTTCATCATCTCCTCCATCATTATTTCCATATTTGAGCTGGAAGTAGAAGGTGTGTATTTCTCTCTGAAGGACACTCTCTTCTGATTCTTCATTCTTGCTCTTTTCTCCATTAAGTTAACTTCCACAACAAGAGCTCCTTTTTGCATATCTTCAAAGGTTAAAGGATCTCTCTCTCTCAGCTGATAAGCCATCTCAGGGTCAAACCCTTCAGGAAACCTATTTAAAGCTAAGCCTTGTGGAGGTTTTAGATCTGGGGGAAGTGCATTATACACACTGTTAAATCTAGTAAAATAAGCTTGTACACTTTCCCTAGTGTTTCTGTGGAGGTTCTTGTAATCAGAAGTTATTTGGAGAGGATTCTTCTTCACTTCCCATTTGTTTAAGAATGTCTGATGGAAGGCTTGGAGATCATTGATACTATGGCAGGCTAAGCCTTTAAACCATTTTCTTACTTCTCCCACCAGACTATGAGCAAATAGTCTTAGTTTGACAGATTCATCATCAATTTCATTTCTGTCAAAGTATTCATTCATCTTATCCACATGTTTTGATGCAGTAGTAGCATTACTAGCATCATACAATGGTATTTTGGATTGATAGTCCTATGGAAGATTGACTAATGGTATTGGAAGGACTAAGGGAGCATACCATGCTACCATGGTAGGAGGTGGAGGTGGATTTACAAGAGGTGGATTAAGAAGAGGAAAAGTGGGCTGAAGTGGAGTGGTTTGAATAGTGGATGTAGGATGAACATATGTGGATGGAATAGGAATATATTGCTGAGCTAATCTTGGATGAGAGACACCTAAATTGTGAAGGAAATGTAAATCAGGTGGTGTTGTTTCTCTACTACCAGGATGTTCACTTGTTTCAGGAGATGAAAGTGAAGACTCGGAATATAGCTGATATAAATCATCGAGCAACCTAGCTCTAAATGGGTTTCTTAAGTCTACTTGTGATTGTTGTAGAGCTGCAAGGTTTTTAGGAACTGAATTAGCTCTCAAGCGTGATGTGAAAATAGTTGAATATTTAATCTTAGGAGACTTCCTAAGGATACTTTTAGGGTTATCTACTATCTCAGGTGGGTTTGGGTCACGATAGGCTCTAGTATGAATCTTTCTAGAAGCCACTATGCTGTGTTTTTAGACCCAAATAAACAAGAAAATTTCAACCAGATATGACAATCTTTAAGAGGTTAACTAATCTGTTTTACACAAATTTTAATCCTACAGTCCTCTAACTGAGTTTAAATGATGTTATAATGATAATGGTTCTTCCCAGTGGAGTCTTAAGGTCTGTTTAGGATTGTGGAGTCGCCAAGTGGAATTTTTTAGCTCTTTTGGAGGTAAAAGGTTTCATGGTCTAGCACCATATTTATTGAATACCAATATGAAATATTTTTGGGTTTTCTGAGTTATTTTTCAGTCCTTATGGATTATAAGAGTATCTTAAATCTGTTTCAAAACTTAGCTACGTTTATGAGACAAAGAAAATCTACTCTTATGGCTAAGCTAGTTGATCCTTCAAGGTTTGATAAGGTCTTATGAGAATCCAAGGGTTTTCCCAGTTTGTCACTGATTCAAACAAGTTTTACCATGATTACCATTGGTTTGGTAGTGCTTGAAGAGGCTTCTTTTTACTCACTGAACAATGTTCTTGAATCAATGGTTTCTTGAGGTCTTAAAGGTACCTATGCAAAAAAAACACTCAAAATTCCCCAGTGGAGTTGCCAGAAATGTTAGTTGCTGGTGGCTCAACTGGTTAATATACCAATTGTTTTTTAGGCAAGTGCTTTCCTAGGGTCCTTAGATTTATTTAGACTATTTATTCACTCAGAAATCCCCAGTGGAGTTGCCAGAAATGTTAGCTTCCCATAATTTGAAATATTGGCAAAGTCAAACTGCAGAGAGAACACTATTTCAACCACTTTCGGATTCTAGGATCTAGCCCTCCTGAATCTAGAGAGGGATCTCTCCAATAAGTGCAAAGATGGATTTATCTTTAAAGCTTTGGGTAATGATATTATGCTAGTTATGAAGTCCAGGGTTTTTGTTTGTCTTGGATAGTTGAGCATGATTGTTACACCATTTTTTGGTCATGTAACCTTTCATCATTAGATGGACCCAAGTACACCATGTAAGACCAGTTTTACCCCAAGTAAAACTGCTTTCACTATGTTAATTAGGAAACCCCAAAAAGAAATATTAAACAAACCTATATTTGTTTGATTTTCCTCAAGGAATAATTAATTAAACAATAATTTAATTATTATTCCTGGTCATGTTTAACCCAAAACAAAGAAATTAATTAGATAAATCCTTATTTATCTTATTATTTTCTAGGACTAACTATTTAAATCTTATTTAAATAATATTCCTTGTTAAATATGACTAAA